>JAUMHH010017607.1:0-10831 GCA_032359455.1 Chlamys rubida | reverse complement strand
CGCCCCTCTGCCCCCAGGGGGACCATACCCTCCGTTTATACAAAACTGAGAACCCTATGGCCAATGATGCTCCAGACCAAATTTGGTCAAAATCCTCTGAGCCGTTCAGGACAAGTAGCGTTTTAAAGGAAAAAGTTGCCGGACGCTGCGCCATGGGATAAGCTCACTTGGCTAAAACTTATAAATAAAAATACAGAAAGGATCTAGGTAAACTGGAGTTATCCCCCTTTAATCATATTCTGTAATAGTTACCTGGTACTGGTTCCCTGACGAATTCAGGATCAAAGTGTTTCAAATCCAGCTGACCACTCTGTAAAACAAGTTCAGAAAGGATATTGACAAGGGATGTAATTATCTCAACTTAGCTAGTTATTTTCTAGTCACATTTTTCAGTACATTAATTCTGTATGAAGGGAAACACTCATTATTTTAAAATGAACATTTGCATTGTGTTTTGAGTTATAGTTGTAAAAGACAACACAGAAGCATGTTTAGACAATTGACCTAGACTCATTATCTGATGAATATAACAATACAAAGACATCACATTATGTGGCGCATCTTGATGTGTGTGCGATGAGGACCTTTCCAGACATAACTGAAGAACACATTATCATGTAAAATGAGCCCAGTTATAGGCAGGTTTACTTTTACTTTATTTACTCCTGAAGGAAATTACATCTGATTAACTTACCACATTTGGATTATAAGGTGGTTTCATTTTCTTTTCATCCAGTTCATCCCAGTTAACATCAACAAAGAAATCATGAGACCTCACTTCCATGAAGTCCTGCTGACAGCCAAGGCGTTTTTCTTTCTCTTTCTGCAACAGCTGTAGACAGAATGAAGAGGACAGTTGTAAAATATTTACATGTATCTAATTTACTTAGTGGCCCTTTCACTAAATTAATCAATATTAATATTACAACCAGATGGACTCAATGCATTGATGTCTTGTTTACTCCAGCTATGTTGACAAAGAAGCTTCAAGTAGCCTTAAATTTCAGTGAATTTGCACTCAGGTCTGCCAGTGTTCAAAAGTGTGGTGTGTACAGTAATTGGGTTGCTGGCCTATAATTTCGATTTTAGAACTGCTTTTTTCTTAATGATTTTGAGGCAGAATCTCTGTAAGAATAACCAAACTGTGGTGACCTTTGATTTGACCTCCTCTTTCCTTTTGTTTTTAGTTTGTAAGTTATGGTCATGATCATATAGGCAGACAAGTATGGGAGAATACCCCAGAAAAGATATTTTTTCTAGGTTGACATAATAAACATTGGTCACAGTGACCTAATTTTGGTTCACAACACTACACCTCCCCTAGATTCACTCATGTAATGTTTGATCATCTGACTTGAAATTACAGGAGAACAATGCTCCACCTTCCCTATATGTACATATCCTAAGATTTTGCTGATTTTATATGCAATAGTACATAAGTGTTACTCTATAAGTATTTACAATTTAATGAGGTCAGAGGTCAAAATATATGTCACATTGACCTATTAAGGTTCAGGACACTTCTTCTCTATAGTATATTGTTGATTTGGCTGGATTGCTGTCTGATATTTGACACAGAGTCTGTGTGTTACAATGTAATCTAATCTAAGACATGCTGAAAGCTACACACACGTTTACCTTAGTTGTGTCAGAATAGTGAGTGAGAAATAGATAACAAACATTCTATACAAGTAACAAATAAACACATAATATATATGTAGTTCACTAGACACTGACAACCCCTCCTCCCTCACACTGTGTGGGTATAAAATATTTGACCTATTCAAAACTGCTGTTGTATTACACATGTGACCTTACCCCTTCCAGTATGGACCGGGCAGCAGCTGACACATTGGTTCTCAGACGTAGGGGTTTATATAAAATGTTGTCGTACATTTCAGCAGTGTCCCGACTGTAGAAAGGGGGCTACAAAAGTTAAAAACATCACAATCACACACTGGCAGGTAACCAAATAAATCTTCTGATTATAGACACAGTCTACTGTTTACAGACACATTAACAATCATGATTACAGTCACATTAACAATCATTTGACAGATTACAGGCGGACCTAATCAATAAACCTTCCCACCCACATAGCAAGTTGGAATGGTAATCTTGTTTCACTATTCTCCCTTTTTCTACTGTAAGGTAAAGTTACTTTCCTATTGAATTTGTTATAACTCCATATTCATATAGAGAAATTATACGTTTTTTTACGGCTTTTTAAGGATTTTTTAAAAAATATTTTTTTTAATAATTCCCATGATGGGTAACACAGTAGTAAGGCCCCTGCTTTATAATCAAGAGGTAGAGGGAAATGAATGAATAAATAGGAGCCAATTATATGTTTTTTGGAAATGGACATTTTAACAAAAACATATTTCTTTTGAAATTATTAGTCTATAATTAGCTATAACTAATTGACAAGCAGCTCAAGTCAGAAAAATATCAAACAAATTTGAGCTATAATGGTGAAGATACAACACAGAGTGCTAGGGCCCTCTACCGTAGATACAACACAGAGTGCTAGGGCCCTCTACCGTAGATACAACACAGAGTGCTAGGGCCCGTAATCATAAGTTACTCTACTTGTGAATTAACAGAATGTTTGTACATTACAGTAGTAATATAAGGTTTAGATATATAATGTTGAATACCTAGCTATACACTATTTACAGAACTATCACTACTGACTGATAATCTGACAGGTGGAGACTTCGGTCAGGAACATCTTTATATTTTATTTTGTAATGTGAGGAAGTAGATTTCATGGATATTTGAGGAAGGATTTTCCGTATGGAAGCTTGCTTGATTTATGAATATTTATTAGTGTTATGACAATATAACATAGCTTGTGTTGTGAGCTCACATTTATCACATCAAGTGCATGTCAAATGTAGTCTCATTCATCACTCTATTGTGATGTCACAGACTTCTAATTGTATTGTGATGTCTCCAAAGACACAGACTTCTAATTGTATCATGATGTCTCTAAAGAAAAAGGCTTTCGAGTCAAAATATCTATATTTTATATTTCAAACCAATCCCAGAAATTTGTTCACATATATTTGCAACAAATCTTGGTTACTGTAAAAGTGGACTTTTTTGTGGTGGTGAAATATTCATGGTTTTACGTAGATTAAATATTTATTCATCAATTACACCTATATAGATTACAGAGCCATTGACATTGTCAAAATTCCAGTCCCACTATACTGAAAAATACATATTCAATTGCAATCTTCTAAGAGAAATAATTCTGTGATTTCAATACAAACTTCCCTCTCATGTGTGTACTTGAGCGGTCTAAAATAAGTAGAAGTATAAAAGTTTCTATGTGACAGTATAAGGTTAAGCAGAGATGTTATGATTTTAAGTATTAAAGATGTCAGAGGTTTTTATAACAAAAATGGAGCACAGGTAAAATGCGTTTGTGCCAGTGTTGTGATAATGATGAAGCTTTCAATACATCTGACCTCTATGACCTTGAAATGCTTCACGGTTCCTCATTAGAATGTACCTGAAACCCTCCATCTAAGCAAGCTTATAGGTAAAATATTATACTAAACTGCTTGGTTATCCAGTAGAAGTCATTATACATTTTTAACAGATCTTTGTGACTTTGTAAAGGAGCCAAGGTTATTTTTCTTTGAATGAATGACCTTGAAAACTCTCCAACCCAGCAAGCTTAATCATGCGGAGGACAAATGAAAGACTTGGTGAGCTTTTAATATCAAAAATAATTTTCCAACTCATTAACATCTAAATTGTAAACATTGTAAATTTCACTGCCGTTAGAGTCACAGGACTGGCCACGGTTGGTGATAATGGCTTAGATAGAACCTGTAAAGTGATATCATATACGGTACCAGGTATATAATATATATTTTAGGTGTTTCTGATGACCCAGACAGATGTACAGGTGAGGTATCTATATGTAAATACACAGGTAAGAAAGACAGGTAGGTTTATTAAGTACACGTACCAGACCATACATCATTTCGTACAGAACGGCCCCGAGGCACCACCAGTCCACTGTCTTGTCGTACGGTTGTTTCCTCAGAACCTCTGGTGCTAGATACTGTACAGAAGACAAAGCACAGCTGTTAGAGACGATGCCCAGCTGGTGTGTTACCTGTGGTAACCTGCATCTCATATCTGTACATTTTTGGGGACATCAGTAAATACCTCAATACACTGCCAATCAATTCATTCACCACAAAGCTTGCTGACAACATATTTCAACGACTTCTTGTCATTTTATCTTAACAATTACTTCTATTTCTCTTTTGTTATGACACCTTACTCTTTTATAATGCCAACATTTTGTAGGAAAAACAGTGGGGAGCTAATGGTAAAAATTTCATTTCAACATTTCAAAAAATGTACATATTAGGAGTCGAGACACAGGTTATTTCCACTCTTTGCTTGACAAAGAAAAACAGACATTTTAATAAGCTCACAAAATAAGTTTCCAATGGGGGTTTTTTTGCATTCAAAACAAGGTTATCATTAATTATTCATCCCAAACAGGTGAATCTCATTTCAAATACACATATACTGTAAATGTACTTATCTTGGCAGAAGCAAACTTAAGCCCATTATCAGTTCTTAGCAACACAACGATGGATAACGGTGCAACCACAACACATATGTCACAGAAAACAATATACAGAAACTGCAATTAGTGTCATCATAATTTATGGGTAGCACAATTAATGCTTTAAGCATGTAATGTTCTAAAATAAGATGACCACAAAAATATGTATGTTAACAGTACATCCTCTGTCAAGCTATTTCACCTTGTGGGTGACAGAGCATATACCATTTCCCCAAAATGTTTAGTTTCACATAATTACTCAAGATTTTAAATTTAGACAAGAAGTCTGGTTTTTTAACAGTACACAGTATTTAAGTTCAGGTAATTATGTACTTTTAATGTCTTACAAACTTACACGCATGAAGCTATAAATAGGATGAAAACAGTTAATTGACACCTGAATTCCCTCAGTATGTATCCCCAAAAATGTACCTTCTTACCACCGTTGATTTATACTGTACTTATAAACAGAAATCTTGGTTTCCTACAGCTCATGTAACGTTTGGTAAACAAACACGTCATATTTGACCATCTATACCACCTTGCAATATTACAACGCAATTATTTTTCAAATCCACAACTATCTTTTTTTAATAAATGGCTGTCAATAATCACATAGCCACTGGTTGACAATGTCACACAAATGAAACAGACAGATCTATCTTCTGTAGATTTTACTGCTATTTCTGTAGTAGAAATAGACCTGTAGAAATAGGTATCAAAATTAGTTTTACATGAAAAGAGGTGAGACTGTGTTATTTGTGTGTTAAACTGTATCCAACCCAAAACAGACCCCATACATTTCCGTATAAATACCTTACCCCCTTCCCCAGCCTTTTCCAACATATCTATGTTTATATGGATTGGTGCCGCTTATTGACCTTCTGACTTGACTGACTGATGAAATTGTCCAAATAAGTGTTGCTCGTTCAGATTTTGTATCACCCTGGGCAGTCATTGAGTTAAATACGGTAAGATTTATACATGAGGAGACCTACCTCTGGTGTGCCACAGAATGTGTTGGTTGTGCCCATCCCCTCGATTCCTTCCTTACACAGACCAAAGTCTGTCAGTGTGATGTGACCCTGTCGAGAGAAACGAATACAGTAAGGTATGATTGAAACAATAGAAAGTGAAAGTGAAAGTACACAACACGATTACATTGATGGTGTTTCCAGATACTTTTCTGTGTAGATAGTCTATATTGTTGCTTGTGCTGATAGTATCCATGATTTTTGTGTCATTTTTTTCTAAGATTTTTTCTTTTTACAAACAGCAATCTATAGTTTAAGGAAATGTATGAATAAAAACTTAAAAAGATGAAAAAGCCAATGAGAGACCTTGAAATAAGTTAGCAGTATAAGTGCAGTTGAGAGAGTGATGGGTATTACCGGATACATCCATATGTAGATTTGCACTGAAGTTGTTATTACCATTTTGTATCTTACAATATTTGGACCCAAAATTATAGTAATCTTGGTAACAGTACAACAAACGTACTATGATCACAAAAATTCCTGCTTGTAACAGAGGAATTATCTCATGAACATTGAACTTTATAATAAGCTATGTAAATAGCTATAGGCCACTAATTTCTTCGGTCACCTGATTCATTGTTGACCAGGAATGTGGTGTAATAAGGTTCTGTTGTATAAGATTTTCGCATTGCCTTTCTCAGGTTTAAATGGATTTAAAAACAAAACTTGTTAATGTCTTGAATACATTCCCAAATGATTTAAAGTTGATTGTTAGCACAGCCAAACAAACACAGAACAACTTGTGTAAGTGTACAATGGGAGATTAGGTACATGAAAGAATCTCACCCCGTAACCAAACTCAATGAATGGTTTATAGAACATAGAGTGACCCCTTCCTGCAATACCACTCACGTGGTTGTGAAAAACAGGCAAGAGTTTTCATCCTTGACAGCAATTTGTGTGATGAAAAAGGTAATTATCTGCTTCTAAAGGATTATACACATGGATTAACTGTTGTCCCTAAAATCCTTTTCAGAATATTTAACCATGTTGTATAGGTAATGTAATTGCCCTCAGAGAGAAGCAATTTAAAGCCAACTACTTCGTTATAACGGAACGGCTTCACATGAGGATTTCTATAGTTAAACCTGTCTAAACTGACAACCTTTGGGTGTTTCGTCTTGGTCAAATTAGACAGAATGTCAGAATACACAGGTCTTGGTTGGTAGTTTTAGTAAGAAATGGAATTACAGCAATATGTTGGATTAGCCAGGATGTCAGATTACCAGGGGTCCGAGTAAATAGACTACTACACAATGACTGTTTTTTTAGATATCCAAGCACCATAATGCGAGTGTGACATAGACTTTCCTTATAAATATGGAAATGAGAACAGTTTCCTCTGGCAGTTGTGTTAATGAGATCATTTACATATATGAGTACACAAGGGTCTACTTATATAAATCTCCATACATTAGGCTCCACATTTACATAAACATTTACCTTTGAGTCAAGTAAAATATTTTCTGGCTTGAGATCCCTGAAAAAGAAACAGTAGTTCTTGATAAAAATCTTTTATAAGGAAATCAGAAACATTGCGAAAAAATTCATCTCAAATCGAAAGAAAAACCTGTCCATAACAATTTACTTTTAAGTTAAAGTTAATAGATATCAAACTAGAAATGTGAAATGTGACGAGCAGATTGATGACGTAACTAGACATGTTTCATCAACTTGACAGCTTCCTGTCGCGGTGACATGGCAAGTCGCTCTCTGTTAGACAACATATTAAAAGCGACAAGATGTCGCTCTCAGTTACAGGGCGAACACATGTTAACAGTGACGGAGGATGTACGAGACACAACACAAAACCTTTATTCTACGTTATTAACATCGGTGTTGACATCCGTCTTACATCTATCACAGTGTATGATATTTTTGACTATCTTGTAATCTGTTTTGAAATTCAGATTCACTCAAATATAAAGACCTGTCAAGTAATTTAGTGTGTAGCTCTATTAAGGAATACGTGACAGGATGTGAGTGGGTAGATGTCTCTTTTTTTAAGTCCTTTACAAAACAATGAGATTTATGTGTAATCTCACGTTGAGTAAGAGTTAAGTCAATTTGTATATAAACTGAGATTCTTTGATACCCTAGTTTGACAGCTTAAGGCTGATGTATGAACACACAAAATAAATACCAACAGCCACTCTATTTCTAAGTTTTGGACAGTAAGTCTGATGTCCATATTTCAATTAACCCTGTCAATTATGGACATGACAAAGAGCAAGTGAGGGCCATTCACCTTCTCATTAAAGACTAAGTGTAAAAGCTAGGAAATAGACTGATAGGTAGCTTTACTTTGATCACAATGCCTATAAGAACATTATTGATAACATTTAGTTACAGTTAATATGACATGAATAGACAAGCTGAAATTAACGAAGTCTTAAGGATGATATTTCTTTATTAATCCACATGTCCAGGTTGGGGAGTCTCATTAATATGTAACCACGCATACTTTTGGTTAATTTGATTAATTATCAATCCCTTAATTGGATCGTTTACAGTTATTTTAAACATCACATAAATTGCATAGAGAGAACAAAAGATTAGAATTTCTGATGAAAAACCTAAAAGAATTTAATTTGTTTTTGTACAACTGTGTCTGCATGTAAATAAATATATCAGATTATTACATAAAACCTGGCCATTGTTAGCCTACCTATAGATGATGTTGAGAGAGTGGAGATAGCCGATAGCACTCGCCATCTCAGCCGCATAAAACCGGGCTCTCTGTTCAGGAAAGTAGCGTTCTCTTTGTAGATGGAAAAATAGCTGAAAATAAAAGGAGATGATCAGGTTTTTTACAGTAATGTAATAGTGTGTTTCATCACTTTTTGTTGTTTTTACACCCTGCCTACTGGCCACAGTAATAACACATTTAATCCAAGACTTGAAAGTGGGTCATTAATTGAACAAACTTGTTAAAACCCCTCACCCCTGCAAGCTACAGGTCAAATATCATGAAAATTGGCTTTATAGTTCTGAAGAAGATATCATTCAAAAAGAAAAATGATGATGCAGGACTATAGATGCTCAAATGAAGATATACAAATTAATTGTTTATTAAAGATTAACGAAGATGTATATATTTCAATTGATCATTATTGTCATGGCTAATATTATGTATTTTCATGAATTAGTAAGAAGAACTTTTTATTTGTTTAGTCCCTGCTCTAGTCAGAACACCCCTGTCCCTCACTGTCAACATCGACTCTAGCTGTTTACCTGCTTTATGGGAAAGATTTTACCAGATCGTCAAAGGAAAATCTGAAAACCAATTGGCTGATAAAACAACCACATGGGCACTCCCCCTGTACTCGTCAGGTGCGACAGTGTAATCAGTAATGATATTCATGATCATTGGACAGGAAGACATTATTTCTCTGTTAAAAGTGGTTAAAATTGGTTTGGTGGAACTTGAGAAGAAGTTGGAAAGTTATCTTGTGCACTCAAAGGTCAGAAAAGGCATCATGGATTTTGATTTGTAACATCAACAACATATCAGATGTTGGTCATGATCTAGCCATGTACATAATTATCACATGTAACAGGGCCATGTGAGCTAATAGAGTACAGTAAACATCATATTGAACCAGACATCAATAAGATCATTTGAATGATCTAGTCAAAACTCTAATGGAGATTACTAGCCTAATAAACCATTTAACATACATGAATACATTGCTATTTTAACATCATTAATACAGAAGTTGTCATGATTAAGCTACTGGGGGTAGTTTTAGCATAAACACATTAAAGAAATCATTAATATTGACATAATGAACCATAAATCTATTGCACTTATGTTTAAGCTTCTTTAAAATTAAACAATAAATCTCAAAATATCCTATAATGCATATGCTTTGTCAGAAGTCGATTCAAAGGTATCCATTTTTTCTGTTTTTCAGATTACAAATGATTTCACTTTGTAAAGGCACCTCCTTCCTGAGAGTTGAATTTGAACATGTACAACAGACGACTTTAATAGATGTCGGTGTTCCTATGGACGTCAAAGACAAGTTAAAAACCTTGCCAATAAACGTCTTGCTTACTATCAATCAGTGGGCTATTTCGGTACCTTTTATCAGTGAATAATTCATCACAAATTTGGTACTCGGTAACCCATAATCCTTTACATAAGTAAACCCCTACACAACAACTCATTCAACAAATATCTTTTACATTACCCTTTTCCTTGATTAAATGTTTTGTAACAAGAGGCTTGTGGGGCCTGTATTGTTTATCTGATTTTATCTTAAATAGACAAGAAAATGTTTCCATAAATTTGTGACCATCATGGCCACCTCAGATTTTTTACTGTTCTGAACAATTACAAAAATATTACTTGGTCAGGGCAGTGACGTGAATATTTGTACCAAATTTAACTCATTTGACCCCTGTAAACTTGAATGTAATTCAGGATAATGTATTTGGACAGCTTGTCAACCCAACATTAGCTAAAGATCAACTCTCATGACTTCCAGCACTGTGGTTTTTAAGAAGATGTTTGACGTTTGCAACGCATCTGAACATGTAACTTTGAACATGGGTTAAATTAATTTCTTCAGACATCCTTTAACCTTCAAACTATGGGCCATGTATTATTATTTTAGTCCATGTGATTCATTGAAAGAAATCATGCAAAGATTTTAACACATTTGAGTGAATGCATGGGTCAAGGACATTTGTTTGAACAATTTGATAGCCCCTTAATACACCAGCAAGCTACCAACAAAATATTTTTACCCTAGGCCTCATACTTTATAAGAAGTCATTTAAAGAAAAGAAGTTGACAATGGACAGACAGACACCATGCCATGACATAAACTCTCCCAGTGAGGTAAAACTATGTTTAATTAACACAATTTGTAACTAAAATGCATTAGTGTAATTAAAATCTGATGTCAATTAACACATACAGATGAGAATCTACTAGACACCAGACTGATTAATGTCCCAGTTAGGATTTAGCTGGAGGGCACATGTTGTAAAGGAATATTGAAACAATGTACATTCATGAATTGTGCAAATCCTGCATAAATTGTGCACATATTCAGAAATAGTTCTAGAATAAAGACAAGAGGCCCAGAGGGCCTGTATCACTCACCTGGATATCTAAGCAATCATGGCAAAATATTCTCCAAATGATATCCAAGGGAATATGCCAGACCCCAAGGCCAAT
>JAUMHH010017596.1:0-10832 GCA_032359455.1 Chlamys rubida | reverse complement strand
AACTACAGCAGCCAAGGCAATGGAAGGCTTACAGTTATATATAAACTATAATTTATCATTACATATCAAATTATTCTTATATACACCTATTAGTAGGCTCCTAATTCTGTTTTGTATATAAACTTCAAAATATATTTATACTGTCTCAAGTTAAATTTATTGTCATCGTATAAGTTGCCTACCGGTCCAACTGGCGACGACTATAGTTTACAATTCGTCTGTCAGCTGAATGTCCGTCACATGTGCGTAATGTTTCTATAGTGCCATTATATCATTTTTCTCAGAAATTTGACACTTTTTGCATTTAGGGTTATCGCAACTATTGGTTTACCCATTGTCAGTATAATATGACCAGGTGGAATACTGTGCTGGGTGCCTTCGGTATGGTATTTCAGAGAGGTAGCACTGTAAAGTCGGCATCAGATCCACGCCATTGCAAGGAGGCAAATACATCAACATACCTTGTCTACAGCACACATACCACACTAAGCACGTATACACTACACACATGAAGGCACATCCTTAGATACAGACCTTACTTATTACGAGGATGTTAAACAAATACCACCAAACCAATGACACTTGTCAACTTACACTCTCAGTCATTCTATGTAGCTATCAAGCTTTTGTGTGAATTAACTCACCGTTAACTCACCGTTGTCGACGTCATACCATTAGTCATCGACTACTATTGACTCTTCTACTAAGTTTGCTACTGGTACGGACTCCCGGTCTGCACCTCCCGCTCTGTAGCATGCGGGGCTGAAAAGAATTAACACGCCTCCATCTGAAACTTCTAGTTGCATGACATTATAAAACTGTCTTAGAGGTCAAAAACACGATATGACCGTGCATATTGTCATGCCATTGCAATTATTTCATCTTTTTTTTCTTAGAGTTATGGTCCTTTTCAATTAAGCTTCCATTATAGACTCATTCTAAAGTATTAATCACAAAACCGTGGAAGTTTATAGAGATTTCTGACACAACTACGTGGGAGCTGGTGTACCCAATGGGGGTTTTGGCTCTTTTTACTTTTATCTTTTATCCTTTCTCTCAAAAATTTAGGATTCTGTTACACAGGGCAACTCAGGTAGGGGACTTTGTATTAAAGTAGCAATATTCTGTGAAGGTTCGTTAAATTAGTCTAGTTTCTCATGTAGTCCATTTTAGACCATGTGCCATACATGAAACATGTTGCTGTAAAAAATTAAATCATAATTAAAAATGAAGAAGTGTGCCTCCTTTTTCTGATATTGTCCTTGTGTGCAGATTGACACCATTCCGAGTTACCCAATTTGTGAATCCAATTTATATTACTCCACCAAAACTTTGATTTGTGAAATATATTAACTCCAAACAGTATTATGTGTGATATATATTCCAAGGCCTGAAAACCCAAAATATATAAATCCCCAAGACTACAGACAGACTATTTTACTGTTTACGTGTGCTGTATTACCCCAGTCGTGAAGGAGACCTGCCCAGAGAGTGGGATGTTTAGCCAGCAATTTTTACCTCGTTCATACTAGACCACTTTTTATGTCACATCACATGGTACCCTTCAAACACTCACAAAACATAATGTAACATTCTTTAAGATGTTGTGTCCAGTCAGTGGGATTTTTTTACCTCATTCATACTACACCTTTTATCCAGCAATTTTTTTACCTCATTCATAATGGACCACTTTTCATGTCATATCACATGGTACCCTTAAAAACGCTCACAAAACATAATGTTACATAACACGACACTCACAGTTATTCATTTGTTTTCGTCTTAAATATTTATCCTGTAAGTATGTTGTACCTGTCATTAGCTGAGAAACATTACTTTATTCCATCTGATGGTGAGATTGCATGCAATATGTTTCACCCTTTATTCATCACCAGGCAAAAGAGAAAAAGAAGGTTCGGATTCTGTCCGATGCCGAGATCTTGGAAAGAACGAATGCAAAGATCAGTCCAGAACCACCTCTCACTCCGGTACTTCATCAACCCCCTCCACATCATCATTGATACTTAAAAATATTTCCAGATATATTGTGTTCATTTTTTTAAATATCAGTGATTGATATCATAATTCTACAAATACAAAAATATTAAACTATATATAAATAAGAAGTAATGAGAACTTTTAAGGATTGAGGTTGTCAAATAAAATTGTCAACTTAACATAATATGAATTCTCCTCACCTGTGTACTGTAATTTTAACTAATTGTATAATAATCTGCAAAAGATAAAAAAAAAAATGTATATATTTTATTGATTTAAATAACACGAGAGAATAACTCATTTGAACTGGTAAATTTGCTGGTAGAGGTGTTGGACTAGGGTGTGACCTATATATGAACATGACTTACATTTATTCGCCAATAGGTTAAGGAGGTGAGGCCTATTGTAGCGTCACCAGAAAAGGAGGTCAAGGTCGTTAGGCCTAGCTCTAACATCATCAGTCCAGACCCTCCTCCTCCTCCTACTCCAGTGACACCGGTATACTCCTTCAACTATATAATATAAAATATTTAATATTATACTCAATTTACATTTCTCCCTGATAATATTATAATATAATATACTTAATATTATACTCAATTTTCATTTTGCCCTGATAATATCATGCAATGTACTTAAAATTACAATAACAGCAAATTTAGATAAAGAAAGTTAGGATCCTCGTACCACTGCCAAAAACTGTCACAAAGTGTTGGAAACAATTTTTTCCAGCATGACCATAGTTTTGATAAATTATTTCTGAAAAGAAAACCATACCTTGCGGCCCTTTAATGAGAAATAATGAAGATGAAATAAACAAAACATGATTAACAAGAGTTAAAAGAGTTTTGAGTGTAAAAAGATTGTTATATATATATATTAATTAATTAATTACTTTGAATTGATGATTGGAAAGATTAAACAAAAGAGTTCCAATTTTCCCTTTATGTAATAAAGAACACAAAATTATATACTCACCGATTTCTATCATAATAAGAAAATCCATTCTTAAGATAAATCGACATTAAAAATCTTATCCATATAGCCTTTCTAAGGTTCAATATTCATCAATTCATTTTATCATCTGTTTCCATTTTTTAAAAACATTTGTTTCCAAATATTATAATCATCTAGTGCCATTACCTGATGATATTCAACTCGGATGGAATAGGTTTAAGAAATTGTAATGATAAAATCATTTTAATCATAAACATTCCCTTCATTGTAAACAACGTAAAACCCGTAGATTTTCATATTATAAATATTCTTGAGTAAGTATGTACTCCTGTGTATTCGATTAAAAATATCCATTTATGATATAAATATTCATTTACCATTAATTAATGAAATATACAAGGAAAGGAGAGGCTCAGCGAGATATGTCTGTAGATAACATTACCAAGGTGTGGCATTTTATAATGATTGATGAATGTTTAAAATGAATGTATTCAAGCTTATTAAAGCATGACAAATTTAGGTACAAAACTAGAACTAGCTGAAGAAGCATTTTGTCTAACAATAAAACTAATACACTAACCCTATAATATACTTGATGGTCTGCATGAATGGAAACTTAGATATTTATTAGGGATGTCAACAGCTAGCCGGTTAACCGGTTACTTGGTCTTCAGATCGCAAACTAAGTTAGAATTTATATTCAACTATGAATATTTATTGCAAAATTGTAACATTATGTGTATATTCATAGAATGTATATCTGTGCGTACTGAGTAGTAGCATGTTAACGTGACGTACCTGGCACAAAACCTTCCGTATCTTACCTATTTTCCTCCTTTATTTGTCATTAGGTAAAGGAGAAAAAGACGCCCATTGTTTCACCTGATGGAATTGTAAGACATACATCATCATAGCTCATATTCCCATCATATCGCCACAAACAACAGCATTTATAACATACCCAGTGCTTATTATACCAGCATGTGCATGCTAGCTATCTTACTTTTTTTGCAGCTTTTCCTGGAATTTTTGTTACAACCAACGAAAGGACAAATGAACAAATGAATCAAATATCATTCCAGAGAACCTTATTTCAAATTTGTTCCAAAAGTCCTTGCAAATGAACCGGTTGTTGGTTCCGGGAGGTCTGCTTTCAGCAGACAGTCAAGCTGTCCTAATATATATGAAAAGGACAGGGCTTGTATAGGCTATGCCTGTTGCCCAGTTCCTAAATATTTTGAAATGAAAAAAAAATCTTAAAATATAAAAAAAAAAGTTCATATCAACAAGTTTAAGAAAAATTCCAGGCTCACCGCACATTGATAATTTTTCTCTTTTTTATCAGTTTACTATTTATGTTTACACATTTCACATTTCTTTTTTAGCATATTTATTTGCTAACTTATCAATTATCTCAATTAATCAAGGTTTTGGACCTTCCTATTTCCTGGCATTTAGTGGGAGGCTTTTAGCTTATGCTTTTCAAGTTAAGATTTCAAAAATTATCAAATGGAATTTTGTAATATCTGTGCCAGTACACCAGAGAAGGGATCATGAATGTGTTCCAATTATTAATACTCAAGCCCTATATATACTTGTAAGAAGTGATGATGTAACTTTTTATTAGAATAATTGTAAATTGTGGCAAAAAATGCATGAAGAATTATGGGAAATAGACAAATGTGATACATGTAATAGAAATTTGAGTTGATGGGAAATAGAAAAATGTGATGATAGAAATTTAGATTTAAATAGTATTGCAAAGTTTTGACAGTTGTTATTTAATGAGATTTAAGTGTGAAGATCAATATCCAGGTATGATAACACAAGTAGGCATTCAAAGTTTAGGCATGGAAATTATTTAACTGGTATTTTATCATCAATAACACTATTTATTAGCTTTATGTTATAGATGTTTCATGAATGATGTAAGAGTAAACATTTCATGATTTTGTCAAACCAATTCACACTTCCGTGATATCATTGGTCAATGAAAATGATAGCAGCCATTTGTAGAAATCATTGAATTGTGAATATACATATATTTATATGTGGAAAACCTTTATTGAATCACTCTCTGAAAGGCCTTTAGATATAAAGTGCCATTAGAAAAAGATTCTTTGTAAATTATATCAGTGTGGTCTTTAAATGATTATGTCAGTTTCTAATTTCGTATGTTATAGAAATGTTTCCTATGAATATTTATTGTGTGCAATTCCATTAACATTTCACTGATGTTATTCTGGAGGAAGATATTTACAGATATACAACATTATGCCAATATTTGACTGTACATACAGTAAATCACATGACATTGAATTTAAACTTTATTTATCTTACAACAATTACGAAACAAGTTTTTACAACTTAAATTAATCACTCTTGTTGGCCCGGATGTAAGCTCGGGGGTCTTATTGTGGGAGTAAACCGGAGTACCCGGAGAAAACCCACGTGGTCCGGCAGGTGACCTCATACCTTTTCACGTCCAATCTGGGAATCAAACCCTGGCCACCTTGGTGAAAGGCTAGTGTGCTTGCTATCCACGGTGCCTGACCCGACCACCCCAACATGACATTATCCAGAGTATATGAAAACCTGAAATGAACCAGGACTTAATTAATATAACTTTTAAAAGTTTGGAAATATAAGTGATCTAGTACAGAATATGTATCAACTATACTGTTCAATGTGTTTGGTATCTTCCATTTACACTTGAAGCTTTCCATGTAGCTTAATTTGTACAGTGCCTAGCTTACTCCAGAGTCTTTGTCAGGCATGCTGGCAGCAATGGAAAGGAAATACTTTCAAAATGATACTTTGCTATTTCCTGTTCTTTGTCAATCCAGATAAACTTACAAGTGTGTAAGTTATATTTCTTTTGAGGGATGTTATCTGTCAATTCCTACAAGTGTCAATACTTGCTTCAAGCTTACTCTTCCTGTACAATACATGTCTCATTTTCAATACATCTGGTTGTAAAGTTTTGATTTCGTCTCTCGTTCACCCGTTGTCAGTATACCTTAAATGTGACCAGGCGGAATGCTGTGCTGGGTGCCTTTGGCATGGTGTTTCAATGAGGTAGTGCTCTAAAGTTGCTATCAGATCCTCGCTATCACAAGGAGGCAAATACACCAACATACCCTGTCTCCTACACACATACACAACACACATGGAGGCACAGATCCTCGCTATCCCAATGAGGCAAATACACCAACATACCCTGTCTCTGGCACACATACACACATACACAACACACATGGAGGCACAGATCCTCGCTATCTCAAGGAGGCAAATACACCAACATACCCTGTCTCCGGCACACATACACAACACACATGGAGGTACAGATCCTCGCTATCCCAAGGAGGCAAATACACCAACATACCCTGTCTCCTACACACATACACAACACACATGGAGGCACGTTCTTAAATGAACTTAGCTGTTGATAGGACGTTAAACCCTGTACAACCAACTGCTTTGCTGATGTTGGTCAGTGTTAATACAAGCTTATAGTCTCCCTTAGTATGGACAGAGTTCCTCTGGGAACACGTTGATGTGACTTATTGTCTGCAGATAGCTAGCATAGGAATAGTGATTGTATTCTATCAGAGACTGATATAACTAGGCTATTAGAAAGCAACAGAAAATGCTGCCATGTCAATTTTTTAGCGGCAAATAAATACAGAAAAAATATAGAAAATATCTTTTGAAGTTATGAGTTTGATGTGATCGATATCATATTTGGGGGAAAAAGCAAAAAGAGAGAAATGAGCAAGCCTTGATATAAGAATGTGGTAACAGACAACCAGATCTCATTAGCTTTACCAGTAAAACTTACACCTCATTTTCAAAGAACGTCTGTACATGAAATATGATTGTGGGGGTTATACCGTGATGCAGATGTTTTGATCATGTGGAAACAGGCACTCAAAGACAATGACCATCGCAAAACATTTTATGTTAATCATTAATATGTGTATTTACAGCAAAAGGAAGATGACCAGAGAAGGAAAGAAGAGAGGAAGCAGCAGGTAGAAGAAGAGAAGATGGACGAAGAAGAATGTGCTGCCTTGCCGGCATGGAAACGGGAAATCATGGCTAAACGAGGAGGTGCGCTTCGAAACTGGGGCGATGAGCGAGAGGAAGAGAATGAAGCCCCACAAGAACAATGATCAATTACGTAATGTCAAATATATAAACTGTTTATTGCTTCAGCCACTGATGTTGTTACTTTGACGAGTCGTGTTTGATGTGACATACGTATACATGTGTGTACGATTACAAGGTTGAGAAGGTTTGAGGCAGTAGCAATGTTGACCATCGGGAGGTTTCACATTGATGGTGTAAAGGTGTCACTCTGGGGTCGCTTGAAGATTGCCGTTTAGTGAAGATTGGCGTATTGGCGTTTAGTGAAGATTGGCGTATTGGCGTTTAGTGAAGATTGCCGTTTAGTGAGAAACATCATTAATCAAATAACAATAAGTGTGTGTCACACAGAATGATATCCTTGCCACTTTGCATACGAGATCACCTAAGTCGGAAGTGCTTGTAACGCGCGAATTCATGAAGTTGTTCTACAGGCTTATGATACATGTAACACTCACACATTTGCTTCTGTGGAGTATTTGTGACCAATTGAAAGCTTCATCATAGTTATTAAATAAGGCTATTATATAACCTATGCTCTTTTAAAATACAGTTCTGCCTTGCCAATTCACAGGAAATTGTACCAACGTCGGTAAACCTGATGAACAAAGTTTATGTATAAATCACTATATACAGTGTACAACATGTGAGGGGAATAAGTCGGTCTTGTTTTCTGTCATTTTTATGTCTATAAGTTGACCCATTTACCCCTAAAGTCACATTTGAACCTTACCAAATCAAAGACTGGGCAAGTCCAGTTTATAAATGTAGGGATGAATGGGTTAGAGAAAAAAGACATCAGAACTTTGTTGAGACTAACTATTGTATTACTAGAGTGTTATAATGGGTTCTATAGGAGGACAGTACCAACAACAGTGGCTTGTAGTCAGTGTCATTCAAATTTATTTTTGTAAAAATGTGTGGATGGTTTAGATCTATGGCATTCAAATAATATAAACGTATCAAATGTTACCGTTCAGTAGAAAACAAAAAAAAATAGTGAGAGGAACCACTTCAGTATGAAGTAACGGTTCAGTATCATGAAACAAGAGGTTAATGTTTCATTAATGTAACAGTTATTTATAAGAGATCAGTTCTTTATAAGGGCATCTTTCAATATGAGGTCAGAGTTCAGTATGATGTAACAGTTCCATTTAAGGATCCCCGTACCACGGCCAAAAACTGTAACTTCGCATCGGAAACTGTTTTCCGCATGACTATAGCTTTGAAAATTAATTTCTAAAAATAAAACCATACCTTGCGAGACTAGCTGTTAGGAAAAAATAATACAGATGAAATAAGCAAAATATAATCAATTTCAATGTTCTGAGTGAAAACAATCGGTGGAGCTAGACTGGGGTTCGAACCCTTGACTTAAGATTGTTATACCATCGTTCCAATTGAAGTGCCCTGGCCCAACTGGGCTACAGATATTACAAAATTAAATAAAGGGGAGGTTACTGCATATTTACAAAAACATCACACAGTGCAGTGGGACAGGGATCCTTAAGGCAACCGTTCTATGAAGTGTAGTGTCAGCACATGTTGGGTCTGGAATGTTGTCCGAGTCGTATCGATTGTTGACTTTACTGTAGACTTACATACTGTAAGTGGACGATGTTACTTAGACTACTTGAAAGACGTTTTGTCAGGTAGTTCTTGAAAGAAATATGCCATGTACGTATAACGAAGATTAGCATTGCTATTTTATATGTCGCGTAATACTGTCACTTAAATGAATTTTTGTATGTATTTATGTTATGGACGCAACGCTTTTTATTTGTGATATTTTTGCTTTGATATTTATCCTGAAGGTCTGTTGTACATATTGTTTATATACCAACTGTATGATTCTCATACCTAGGTTTTTTGAACAATCAAAACAGATGTATGTACAATTCATATATAGCATAATGATCCCTAACACAAACAGTGTCAATTTGATAAAGGAAGTAACCAGATATATCCTGTGTAATTGTATATGCTACTTATTGAATTGAATGGATATTTCAATTTTAATACTCAACGATTCCGAGGAGGATGTATTGTTCATTTTATACATGTATATTTCTTCCTACGGTTTAAATAGAATCCACAACATTGCTAGGATTCAACATTTTATATGTTAAGTTCAACTTATTCGTCAACATTGTAACATCCGCGATACTGTAGGGGTTACGCTCACTTTCACTCTGCACCCCTGGAATATGTCATAGCAAAATTGAAGGCTCAGTGTGTGCTACCTTGTTCCTTTGATGTACATTGAAAGAATCTCGCGGTCCCCGAAAGAATCTCGCGGTCCCGTAATGTTAAAATTGACTGGCTTTGAAGTCGGGTGACACTCTTCTGTAATCTTCATGACATAAGACAGCTTTCAGCCTAACGATTGGTCAGGTTTTTTTTACCCGAGACCAATCAAATAGCTAACTTTGTGCCTTCAATTTTGCTATGACATATATTCCAGGATTGCAGAGAGCTAAGTGAGCGTGACCCCTGGAGTATCAAGGATGACCTTGTAAAAGCTCAAGTAAACAGTGATGATGATGATGATATTTTACACAAGGTGCAACACGCGTTTAAAGTGTAACATAAACTCAAAAGCCAATCTTTTTTCAGTTGAAACAACAATCAAATAAATCTTTTGTGTGACAAATATTTCATGCAGAATACTGCAAGCAGTACGTACATCATGTGCACAGTTCAATGTATATTCATCCTGTGTTGTCCCATCGTCATCAGATATCCATACTGTTTCATGAATGCATGCAACAGGGTGCTATGTTTGTGGCTTTTGATATTCTTTAGTGTTTCAGATCTGCTTTTGAAAAAATGATTTTTTTATATATACAGCGCCATACAGATCATATACAGCGCCATACAGATCATATACAGCGCCATACAGATCTATATATACCTGAGATTAATTTCTTATATTTACAGCGCCATACAGATCTATACCTGAGATGAATTTCTTATATATACAGCGCCATACAGATCTATACCTGAGATTAATTTCTTATATATACAGCGCCATACAGATCTATACCTGAGATTAATTTGAGATTCACTTCCTTCATTTCTAAAAATTTTATGAAGATGCTGAAGCTGAGGTTAGAAGTGGGTTAATATTTTTACATGCCGGTAACTGTGTTACGAATAGTGTTATTACATTTTGAATACTTTCTATCGCAGGAACTCTAATGATTGGTGACGATATTAACATATCCAATACACAAGAGATTAAATATTGTCGATCACTTTTTATTAGCTATAGATATGATGCATTTATGAGCTACTGTGTACGTTGCATTTCGTAGTGTAGTGCATTTCGGGAAAAGAAAATCCACAAATTTATTCCTTCTTTCTCTACCTTGAATAAGAGAGTGGATTAATTAGATCACAAGATATTTATTTGTAAAAGGCCAGTGTCTAGAGTAAGTGACATTTGTTCTGATAAACGGACATTTAGCAGGTTAAAAAGTGTAAGACTTGCAATATATGATAAGGTACATTCTATAACTTTATATTCATATTTTGGCGGTATTCTAGTAAACGATAATAAATATGTAAATTATATCTTAAGGATCCCCATACCACTGCCAAAAAACTGTATAGAAGTATTGGGAAATAGTTTTTCCGGCATGACTATAGCTTTAACCCTTTCACCACTGTAGACCATAATGGACTCATCCAGATCAAAGCATGGAAGAGTTTACTAAAGTTACATA
>JAUMHH010017585.1:0-10832 GCA_032359455.1 Chlamys rubida | reverse complement strand
TGAAACTTCTGCCACCTAAATATCCAACCAGCAGGCCCCGAGGCATTCACCTTCCTATTAAATCTTCTGCCCAACAGGGAAAAACCCACAATCTATTTTTGATTTGGTTCCGCGGTCCCTATATGGCCTAGATAGGCCATAGTTAGCATCTTTTGTATTGTTTTTATGAAGGCCTAAGTGAGCATCTTTTGTACAGTTTTGCGGAGACCTAAACAAGCATCTTGTAACATTGTATGATTGTGTGGATGCATAAGATAGGATCTAGTTATTGTTTGTATTTATTGAGGCTTGGGGAAGCGTCTTGTATTTTATTTTATTGTGCATGGAGGTCTGATGCAGCATCTAGTTTAGTTGTGTAGTAGTTTGTAAAAGCATGGAGTTCACGAAACACACTTAGTAACATTGATGTAAACAGGGCCCATTTTCATGAAACTGATCTCATGCTCAAACTCAGATATCATGCTCATGCTCAATTAATCAATTAATAAGAAATTGCATTCTGTCAATGGTTTAGAAGAATTTTGGAGAAATAAAATGTTTACTGTTTGAACCTGCATGATTTAAACGAGTTAAAAAGAAAGATGGTTTGAGTACAAAATCCATGCTTCAAGCATGAGAACGGTTTTATGAATGTAGACCCAGATTCAGGATTATTGAGAGGATAAACATTACGAGACAAGGTTTCTTTGTATTCTTAATTTGATCAATATTGCTATCTATATTTAGTACTTCAAACGAAGACGAAAAACCTGTGTAATCTCACGAAGACCAATTGATGGCGGTCCTTCAGATAAAACGGAGATAAAGGCTTTATAAAAAGCTCTTCTATGTCAATCTATAAAAGACCTACCAGATTTCAAAATTCTTAAAACCATAGTAATGAGAGATTGATAAAGGTACATTTAGGTCCAATTTGATATGAATTTGACATCGATCCAAATTAAAGCTTCAAGTATTAGCTTGACCTATATCCATCGTCTCAACAAGAGTGCATATAGTTTATCACAATGAAAACAGATTTTCTTTAAGTAATGAAAAATCTAGAGAGGAGAACCTTCATTCAGGTCGGATATTTCCCGATAGGTTTTATCTGTGTACTTTTACTTGATTGTTGTTATCTGTACTTTTGACAAGAAAAATAATCATGAAATGGATCGGCCGTCTTGTCAGGTGTCTTCCTGTTTAATCAGAGTGTGTGTATTCCACCATCGGGTTAAGCTAGAGTGAAGGTGTAAATTATCCTCTGAAACTTTCTCAGATTTTTTTTCACCAGCTTCTGAAAATGAAATAGTGAGGTGTGCTCAGTGTGGTTTTGATTGTTGTAGTAAAAAATGAGGATGAGCAGCCACATGTTCACATTCTGATTAGATTAAGGTTGTATGCTACCTTCATATATGATGTGTTGTTCAAGATTTATCTCCCTTTGAATTTTCTGAATTTCCACATAAATTATCCAATGCTGTATAGTTGTTTAATTTCACAGGGTTAATATTTCATGGTTGTCCCGATCATAACTAGCTTGCGGGGATTAAATTTTGAGCAACATAACATTGCAACTCTGGTTAAAAAATGTCACGCTAATGAGAGTACTTTTGTATTTGGGCGATGAGATTTATTTTGCAAGTGTTTTATTAAAAAAATGTAAAATACGATACTTAATTGGTGTTTTATCACAATGATTTGACACTAAAAGGGTTAACAGGTCATTTCTATTATTTCTGTATATTTATGGTAGTAATATTTGCTGGGTATTTAATTTAAAGCTATCTTTTGGTGACTGTTACTAAAGCGAAATTAAATCACCTGTTAAAATTACCAACTGTACAGTAACAGTATTACCAATCTGTCATTAAGGAGTTCACTACTTCTAAAATAACAATTTGTATGTCCTTAAACAAGTTCACGCAAATGTAACATTTAAAATGATATCTTAAGTTTCTAATTTACAAATGGGCTCCAATTTTGTGACATCAGAATATACTTTGTTTCTTTCAGCATGCTGTTGTAGTTCTGATTTTTCGAATTTTATGACGAGTTAATATTAACATACAACTGTGTTGGCCAAGTGACAAAAGCCTTGTTAGCTTGACATCTTAACATAAGGTTTAGAAACAAATGTAAAATTGGAAAGCAATAAATGGAGCAATGCCTGATGTGGGAGGCACAGTAGTCTAGTGGTAGGACGCCGTGCTCGTGACCGAAGGGTTGCAGGTTCGAGTCACGGCACGGCACTGTGTTGTATCTTTGAGCAAGATACTTTACTCCGCTTGTTCCAATCTACTAGGCTGTGATAAAGCGGTATATAAGAACCCCAAATTATTATTATTATTATTATCTGGATGCTGACTCGACCTCAAAAGCAAATGCACCTAAATGCAGTGTGTACATTTATGTATCAATGCATAAATCTGTAATATCTTTATGTGTATTGCAAAAGTAATTAAATGTTTCCAGAAATATATTGCAAATTAAGTCCACATGAATAAAACACTTATTGCATCAATTTTCTTTCGCATGATTAAATTTCATATTTCCTTTACGTTATAGCACCTGTGAATTTTTAAGAGTATTTGTATTCACTCCATTCGTTTACTGTACCTGTATACAGGTACAATCCTATATTGTTTCTTATTGACCGCGCTATTCCTAGTATGGCAGATTATTACCGGGTCTTACCTAGGTACATTGCTCCCTCACCTGCAGATTGTAGATTATAATTATCGGGTACATAGCTGTGATCCTGGGACACAAGAGAATTACACTATTTATGTATTTAGTTGGCTCACATGTTCGTGTTAGATCAGTTCTCTGTGGCGAAGTATTGCGTGAATACAGGGTCTGTCCTAGTTAGATGTCTGACCATGCATGATTCCTGGAAAATCAAATCACAGCTTTTATTTAATTGGAAGTACACGAATTCACCGGTTTTTCTAATATTTCTTTTTTCTTTATATAAGGACATGTTTCTTTAAAAGGACAGCTCCCTTATAAGGCAAAGTTCCTGATTAAGAGATGCTTCCTGATGCTTCCTTAATTAGATCAAACTCTATGATCCAGAGAAATTTTGTACAAACTATATCAGAGCAAATTTTCCTAAAACTGATTTTGTTTTTAATACAGACACGGTGAGACAGCTACTTTTGGCTTTTGAATGGATTTAAGATTTAATTTTATATAGAAAGGAATTGGATGTGCAGAAAATAAGGGACTATTTGCAAATTTGATTCGTTTGTTGAAATTTTTAATTTCTTCAGTTTGTAAATTGTCTATATATGCTTGTTAATCTTATGAAAGAGCCACCCAGATATGACACAGGCTTCTAGTAGATCTATACCCTTACTCATACCCCCTTGTCCATACAGAATAGATAGTTGAAGATCTGGTTTATGCAGGTTGTGTGATGATTTAGGGTTTGGTTCTAACAAGTTAATGTTATTTAAAGTTGTATGGTACCTTGCCCATTATACCTGTAACTGTGTTGAGTTATCTTTCAATCATCAGCGTTATCTAAAAGATAAAGATTTAGAAAGGAGATGCATTTCTCAGTAAGGTAGCATATACCCTTAAGTTTCTATGTCACAGTAAGGTAGCATACACCCTTAAGTCTCCATGTCACAGTAAGGAAGCATACATCCTTAAGTCTCCATGTCACAGTAAGGTAGTATATACCCTTAAGTCTCAATGTCACTGTAAGGTAGCATACATCCTTAAGTCTCAATGTCACAGTAAGGTAGCATATACCCTTAAGTCTCAATGTCACAGTAAGGTAGCATACACCCTTAAGTCTCAATGTCATGGTAAGGAAGCATACATCCTTAAGTCTCCATGTCTCCATATACCCTTAAGTTCATTGTACGATGACATTCAAGTGTAGCTGTCATTGATAGTGGAAACTCATTACCACGCTCAAATAAAATCATGTCTCTGAAAAATTAACTCAGGTTAATACTGCTGGATGATTACTAAAAGAAAATGAATTCAGTAATGTCTGGAAAGAGAATTTTCCGGAATATCGGGAGTTGTGGCTTCTCTGTACATGTAAGTACATAGTTTATTGTCAACATGTTTTAATGTCGGCAATACGATCCTGTTAATTGGTGTCGGTAGTACGATTTGTTAAAAGTGTTTATCAAAGCTAGATGCTATTAAGATTGCAGGCTCTTAGTAAAGAACATTCAAGCGGAAAATGGGGGGGGGGGGTTACATGATGTAACAGCCATGTGATGTTGGATGCAATTAACAAGGGAATCAATTAAGTGTGATTGGGAAAGTTCAAGTGGATTAAGTAAATATATATAAATGTGTACTCCACTTTGATGTTACAGTATGGTGTTTACATAAATAACACCATCTGTAGTAACGTCCCCTGCCTCCTCCCCATCCTCAATATTTTTTATTATACCTAAAAGTCAAGAGTTGAAAACACCATTTATTATTCGATAAGACTTGTTAATAGTGGAAGAATTGTTTCGTTACTGACAGAAAGGTCAGAGTAATCCATCTGGTTTCATGGCCACATGATCCAAGCATGTCCTTACTCGGATTATTCTAGTCTACATAGCTGTATAAATAGGTACTAGTTTGAAAATATTGACCTTCCCGAATTTTGAGATTTATTGGTTTAACCAATCACTTTATTGCTTCATGGTACATGTACAAGTTCATCTTACTTTCTATAGATTTTCTACATTTTCTGAGATTTATCAAAAATCTGTGGGCATTTTGTTAAAAAACAGGGTTTAGCTGTTTGATAGATCTTTTTGTTATTGGTAGATTTGTTTTATTAAAATTCTTTAGGTATCCCAATAAATGTCTTGGAATGTTTTTATAGAACATTTGACCTTTGACCAATTCATCGAGTTGACTGGTTGGTTCAGCCATATTTGGAATGCAGGTGTGGTGTGGGTTGAGAACATAATCTCAAATAACCCGGAGTTGGAACTTTCGACTCAATGACACTTGGCAGTCTGAGAATAGTTTGGTGTACAGTCATAAAAAGGAGACACGCTATCATTATGTTTCATAGTTCTGGAATTATCTGGACGTGAGCAGCAGTGGGGCAGACATGTCACGGCACATCGTTGTGGGAACCAGAATATGGTATTTAGAAGATGCCTGCAAAGTTAATTAAAAGTAGAGTACTTGTGTGGTGAAACTGACACTAGTAAAACCTCAACACCATTTCTAAACAAAGCTTTCTGCTTTCGTTTTGATGAATAATTAAAACGCTGTCACATCTCCGAACCAATCACGTCCGTTAACTTTGATGACAGTTTTGTCACACTCTTGAGACAGAATCTGTCACAGACGTTTTCTCGAGTGTAGACATTTACAGTCTTCGTACTGCTTTGGTGGGCCTGATTTTTACGGAATAGGAAAGAGATAATGAGGATTGAGCAAAAAAAAAGATGATAATTTCATTTGGGGAGTGCATTGGGGCTCGTCCGATTGCATTTGGTCCCAATAGGCTTTGTGTCGACTGGCGGCGGTCTGCAGACTTTTCTCCAATTGAGGTAATTAACTGGTGAGGATGGCCCAATGTGGAGGTGAAGTGGTATGTGGATTCATTTGGCACGGAGGAAAGCTTTTTTTATCCAGAGTATTAATCCCTAGTTTGGACATCTAGATACCATCCTAGTTGTCGCAGTGACAAAATATTTTTCTAGTGACGGGAGCTTGGCAGCTTTATCGCAAAATGACAATGTTGATCTGTCAAATAACTTCCGGATGCATGAAGTCTAAGAAATTATTGTGCTCCGTTTCCACTTTCGTGTTGATTGCGACGGCAACATAGCTGGTTTACTTTAGATCCGCATGTAGCAGCATGCATTGTAGAGTCTTGCCCCAGGGTCTCGTAACTGTCTCATGAAACGTTCATAAATTGTTGTAAAGGATCCTAGCCAGCATTTGTACCAAGTGTTTTTTTGACTCAGAAGATTTATAATCTGTTGCCTTCGGTTACGAACATTTTTCTTATTCGAAAGTAATGAATAAATGTTTTCGACAGTTTAAGGGAATTTCATTGACAGTTGGGAAATAGGTCACACATGTTAGCTGATTCTTATTGTTACCATACATGGAAGTTTTTCGCTTAAATTTTATAAGTTTACGTCTGCAAGTCTTTGCTGTTTTTAATTTCCTTTTGGTTTTCAAGGTCATCTGTCCTTATTATGTGTTAACACAAATAAAATTGTCTGCAGGCTAACATCCGGGCCAACCAAGAGTGATTAATATTAGTTGAAATAACTTGTTTCATAATTGTTGTAAAATAAAAAAAGTTTATACATTGTATATATTGTCTTAGTATTCCATTTTCATTGCTGTTGTAAGCAACCATTTGTGAAGGATTTTCATATTTTCAAATCATCAGCTGTTTTTAAGCCCATTAATCTGTTGTCAGGACAACACTAATATAAATTTTGTCATTGCAGCAGAAAGGTGAATTTATTTAACACTAATTTTTGTTTGCCCCAATGTTTCGGAGTATTATCCATTTTCGGCCACATTGTGACTAGGTAGGGTTGTTGTGCTACTGTATATCAGTAAGATGGCATTTTGAAATGGCTAAACTGACGTCATATGAATTGCACTGTTGTGGAGACACAATACAAGGTCATTTGCCTTTAGTACTGTAACAGACAAATGTTTCGCTTGTGAACCATATGGCATTCTGTTCACTTCAGATTATTTGTGGTGTGGAAATTTTCATGTTATTACATGAAAATTTTTGAGCATTTCCACTTTCAAGGACAAAGTTTGATAAAGCTAATAATTACGTTTTCATTGTAACAGTCTATACATTATTTATGTACTTTCATACAAGTCCATAAGCTATAGATATTTTTTACTATAAACTAACAAGTCCACTCAAAACAAGTGTCGGTGTGAAAAAGTAACCATTGTCATTATTTATACAGCAATATCATCAAACTCATATCTCCAGAAGAAATTTGACAGAAACCCTTATACTGTTGATATTGAAAACACCTAGAGGTGTGCATGAAATCTCTGTGTATATAGATTTCATTGAGATAGGTGAGTTGATTGTGAGACAGGCCCCGTAAGTCATTGATATGATGCAGCCCTGATGCACGCATCAGACAATACGCAGACACTGCGTGTGTACCAAAGGACCATACAATAACACGGTAAATGTAGCTTAAATGTTGTGTTCAAATATTGGCGGCGTCGGTGTGTTTTTCCTCAGACCTTTCATTCAAATGAGTAATGCTACCAACCTTCTTCCTTAAAATTTCCATTGAATCACTTTTTCACCTTGCCAGATGAAATTCGTTGTCTAAGGTGTTCTCTATTTCCTTATTTAAGGATCCCCGTACCACTGCCAAAAAACTGTAACGAAGTGTTGAAAGCTGTTTTTTAGGTATGACTATAGCTTTGATAAATCATTTCTGAAAAGAAAACCATACCTTGCTAGACTTTTGTGAGAAATTATAAAGATGAAATAAACAAAATATAATCAATAACAGTGTTTTGATTGTAGAAGTAATTAGGATTCGAACCCAATACTTCAGATCGACATACTTACGCTCTAACTGATTGAGCTGCCTGGTCAACAGAAGTGTCATGGCCAAGCTGTGCTACAGTTATATTCAAAAGGAAATTGAGGGGAGGTCACTGTATACAAGAAAAACCTTAGTTCAGTGGGTCAGGGATCCTTAAGTCCCCCTACCATACTACCTGAAGGCGCTAATGGTTTGAACTCCATCTATTGGTCAGTCAGTTGTCCAGGGCTTATCTTAGATACACCTACAGCTACAAGACAGAAAGGAAAACTGGACACTGGATTATGATCTACTGTTGGAGAGGAGACACCCAATGAATATTCTTACATTCCATCATAGGAGTTGTGTTTATCCTTCAGACTGCTATTTGATTAAATGATCACGAAACTGTCCTACCTCTGGGACTTACCAGAATCAACACTACTTTTATGGCAATTTACAATGTGTCTTAATGATAGATAAATATTTCAGTGCTCTTTCTCCTTGTGATGTCATACTTTGCTGTGTTCCGACTCCTAGATTCGGTGTCAGCATCCCACAGTGTTTGTACGTCTTTCCTGCTGTAAGTCAGTTATTGCTCAATGAACTATTTATAAGGGTAGTAAGAATAATTTTGTTTCTTGCTGCAGTAGTTGACATATCCATTAACACAACTTGTACCATAGCACTGTTAGTACAGTTGAACCTGCCATGATACACCACCCTTCTGTCAATACAGTAGAAGTTGCCCTGAGAGACATCCCTCTTGTCAGTAAAGTAGAACCTGGCATGATAGACCACCCGTTCGTCACTACAGTAGAACCTGCCATGATAGACCACCCTTCTGTCACTACAGTAAAAGTTGCCTTGTGAGACATCCCTCTTGTCAGTAAAGTAAAACCTGTGATAGAGACCACCCCTCCCATCAGTAAAGTAGAACCTGTCATGATAGACCACCCGTTCTGTCAATAAAGTAGAACCTGTCATGATAGACCACCCGTTCTGTCAATAAAGTAGAACCTGTCTTGTAAGACCAACCCTTCTGTCACTACAGTTGAACCTGTCATGATAGACCACCCGTTCTGTCATTACAACAGAACCTGCCTTATGATACCTCCCTGTCACTACAGTAGAACCTGTCTTGTGAGACCAACCCTTCTGTCATTACAGTAGAACCTGCCTTGTGAAACCACCCCTCTGTCAATACAGTAGAAAACTTCTTCAGTTAAATAGAATCTGTCTTTTGAAAAGCACCCCTTCTGTCACTAAAATAAAACCTGTCTTTTGAGACCATCCCTTCTGTCTATGCAGTAAAACCTGTCTTGTAAAATCACACCTTTCTACTCAGTAGGCATTTTTCTATAAAATCTACTTGATAATTTTCTGAAAATGGTTTCATTCATATTCCTGTACCTCAAAGTAAAACATGTTTCAGGTGTTGACATCTATGAATTTTATCACTAAATAATAAAATCCATGACCAACAGGGAGAATTAATTAAACAACCATCGATCAATCAAACGTCTAGCTCTCCTAATCGAAACAGAGCCTGTTTTTATTTCGTGATTTGTCTTCCCCGTCCTTACTGAGTATTGAGAGGTATAAAACGTACAGTATTGATGGAACACCCCTCTGTCCAGATGGCTTTGTACTCCAGCACCAAGTGGTGGAGAGCCGAGGGCTGGTATGAATAGTAATGATACATTGCCAGTGTTGATATGCCCGATGGTGCTTCTGTTGATTAGTGGTGCTGGTTTCATCATCAGTGGTCCAGGGGATGATTGACCATTCTAACTGCTAGATCAATGTCGGTAGGCATGCATTCACATAGGGAGTGTGGCTACAACATGTCAAGTATTGACTGTTTACCTTTCTGGTACTCGAGGGATCAATACAGGTTTAACTCTCCCCTCATGTAGATTTTTTTTTTCAAATTGGAAATAAAGAACAAAATTGAAATATATAAAAAAAAAAAAATATTTAAAAAAAAAAATAAAAAATGAAAATGCTCTCCTCATAATCCTTGAGACTTATTCTCTCTACTGAGGGATCAACAAGGAACTAACTCCCTTGGTCTTTGCGACTTATTCTGTCTACTGAGGGATCGATACAAGTTACTAAATCCCTTTGTCTTTGAGACTTATTCTGTCTACTGAGGGATCGATACAAGTTACTAACTCCCTTGGGTCCTTGAGATGTATTCTGTCTACTAAGGAGTCAGTAAGGAACTAACTCCCTTAGACCTTGAGACTTATTCTCTCTACTAAGGAGTCAGTAAGGAACTAACTCCCTTAGACATAGACACTTATTCTGTCTTCTGAAGTATCAATGAGATGTTGACTTTCCCTGTGGTCCTCGAGACTTAAATATTTTGTCTCGAGGGTTAGGAATAAGGCCTTGATTCAACCTTTGGTCTTAGAGACTGACCCTGTTTACTGAGGGATCAATAGCGTACCAACTTTTCACAGGAATACCAAGTCTGTCATTAACTATAAACAAACAAATCATTATCTATGGGAAAAAGGCGCGGGGCCAAGTCAGCTCGTAATCAATATTGCCTATTGATTGGGAATGGTTTCCATCCTGGAGCTACATCAGAACATTGATGTGTTTTTTGTCTGGCGAAATGGACTGAAGACCAGGTCAGTGAAGAATCTGACTGTGTTCATCTTTCTCTCACTGAATCCATCAGCGTACAAATTGGTAAAGCAACCGGGGAGGAGGGGGATGACAGGAGGGACAAGGAGGGTGATAAATGATGACTGAAGGAAAGGGAAGGGGGATACAGGGCGGGAAAGGATAGGGTAGGGAATGGAAGGGTAAAAGAAAGAAAAATCGGACACACCATCAATAGTTTGAAATAGTAGACAAAAAGTCTGCTATAGAATTCCTGAGATCTATTATTCTTTTTTTGCTGTCTTTAATTGGGATTTAATTTTGCATAAGGAAAACACATTCAGTCAGTTTGTCTTATCAGGGGAGGTGATGGGGAAGGGGTATTGAGGGATAAAGGGGGTAATGGTAGGGGGTGAAGAATTAGGGCAAGGAGCATTTAAGATTGATGTTACAGGTGACATCTGATTTAAAATGACAGTCTTTTATATAATCCTTAATACAGTTGAATGCTCACAATTTTGACAAAAATTATGATGAAAAAATATAATGAATATGTGGGGTCGGTGATGGCAGAAGGGGTAAATAATTAGAATGGCTAATTTAGGGTGATGCAGTGGGTACCAGCTAGTTACACACTCTACAATGTACTGTAGACTTGTTCCAGTAAAACACTCAATGTTTGAACACAACCTGTCTGCCGATAGAAAATCCAAC
>JAUMHH010017574.1:0-10832 GCA_032359455.1 Chlamys rubida | reverse complement strand
TATAAAGTATACAAAATATAGAAATCAGAGTACGAGGTATAAAGTATACAAAATATAGAAATCAGAGTACGAGGTATAAAGTATACAAAATATAGAAATCAGAGTACGAGGTATGAAGTATACAAAATATAGAAATCAGAGTACGAGTTATAGAGTATACAAAATATAGAAATCAGAATACAGGCCGTAGAGTATATGGTAACAAAAATGCATGTGCTATTGTTTGCTTTTGGTTTAACCATATTTAAATTATTTCGGTACAATGTGATGTACACGCATTTCTGGTTAGCATGACTTTGTACACAATAATGATTTTGAAATAACTGGGTTCCGGTATTTCTGGTTTACTGTGTTGAACTTTATTCAGAACAACATATACTCGATATCGCGTTGTTATACAGTGTAATTAATGCAGATATACGTAACTCGTGAAATATATTTGAAAGTAATGTGCTGTATATCATATTAAGATGTTGAATAATACGCATGACTATTTATGACGTGTGTCGCGTGCCTGTCACACGTATTTGTGTGTGTTACATGTGTGTGTGTGTCGTGTGCCTGTGACGTGTATTTTGTTTGTCACATGTTCGAGTTTGACGTATTCCTGTTAGGGTTACGTTGGTTCTCTCAGACAGCTTTCATGCTGTAGAAATGACGTGTTAATTAGTGGAAGAGAGTAGCTAATTCTCAATTGCGATGATATAATTTATTAACATTTAAAGATTAGCACGTCACACAAAAAACTGCGATACTTGATTCACTTCCAATCCTGCCCTGAGCGCTTGTCAATATATCTTTGACTTTAAGGTTACAAGATACAATTTTTCTTGCGACAAACAATGGAGACAAATAAGATATAGCATTAATATACAGCATGCTGGTAAATTCAAAGCTCGTTAAGAATTTAACAAGTAAAAACAATAATGGTACAAAAGCAAAGCAGCATATAAGTAACCACAGACAGGTAGCATTTGAAGTTAAATTTATGAACTGGAGGTAAATAATAATAATAAATACTAGTATGTTACACGTATTACTAACATAATAACCACAGGGTTATATCGTTTTGACGAAATATTTCGAACACATAATTACAAGCATTTAAACAGTAATGTCAAAGACGCCCGGACGTGAAAAGGTATGGGTCACCTGCCCGACCACGTGGATTTGTCCGTGTACTCCGGTTTCCTCCCACATTAATACCCCCGCGCACTAACATCCGAGACAACAAGAGCGATTAATATAAGTTGAAATAACTTATTTCATGATTGTTGTAAAATAAATAAAGTTGATAAAGACGCCCGGTCCAAGTGTCACCTCCGTTATCAAATCCTACACGAGGTGAAGTAACACAGAAGTCTTTTTGACTTCTTTAAAATAATATTTTAGAAAACAAAATTGATTTTCATTTCACCAGCTTACTCCCCACAAATGGTGCTAACAACATAACCAATATTCCGATTGGTTTATTTTACCTGGAGTTTTTCTTGAAATTCAAATGTACAAGTTGGCTTTCTTACTAACGTATCTGGCACCTAAAAACTTAACGTCATGATGGTAGAAATTTCTTAATTCCGAAAGTTCCCTCTAAGAATTGGTATGCTATTTTATTGTCCTATAACATGCAGTATGTCTGTACCTGTGATTGTCGCTCTCCTGTGCAACTGTATTAAGTGTGCATGAATTGTAAATACACGTGCTACAGCACATGTCCTGTATCTCATAAACCGTAAGGATCACAAAATAACAGAATTTAGTTGAAATTGATGATCATTTTGATACATATTAACCTGACCTAATCGGCTTGGAATGACAGCGAGTTTATTCATTCAAACATGTTTTATTGAAAAAGAACTATCAAGAGGATTGGGCGCAAGTTCTGACTTACAAGGCCCTCTGCTGACAACACAGTTACAATTACTATGAATACCACATAAAGACTATTTAAACATTATAGGTAAACGTTCTCTTGTTCCGTGACATGTAACGGGTAAAATCATTGCTGAATAAATACACAGATCTACCTGGATTTCTGTGCTCTCATAAATTGAAATAATATCTTAAATCGATTTGCTTATATTGTTGAATAGTTTAGGTCTGTCTAAAATAGCAGCCGATTCACTGAAGGCGTAAAGATAATATTGAAGTCTTTCAAAATAGCGTTAAACAAAATACTGAAGTTAAAATAAACTTAACCCGCTCAACTACAATGGGACCGCTCCGTTACTTACAATGTCCAATTGTGTTTCTATTTACTGGTATAACAGCGATGGTCAGACAGTAGCAGTGTCCGGAGTACTATATTATAAAATGACCACGGCGGGCGGTGCGAACCACAAAGAGAGCTCGTTTTGTGTCGGCGTACATACAGGGTATATATTTGTGTACGAAGTATAATGGGTCTACATGCATTGTATTGCGAAACGCAATTCTTTGAAACCGTTACAATGTCCAAACATTTTTTTTTTCATATCTTGACCACTTCTATATATACTTAAATATATATTTAAATATATAAATAGACCATACATTTACTTAACATGCATTTACCTGTATATATACCTGAGATTCACAAACGCTGTTCGTTTGACGAACGTGTAAGCGTAAACATTAATTGTTTCGATATATTTATTACTGTGTCCGTCTCTTGTCATATGTTCGGCTTGTTATTAAGGTTATTTAGATATGATATCGATGCGTCTTTCAATTCACGCCTGTACTCGGAATATCGCACTCACACTCGGCCTGGCATCAGGGCGCGGTGCTACCAGCATGAAGAGAGAGCGATCGACCAATCACAGCGCGCCTTTGAGTCTTCAAAGACTCCGTGTAGTATTGTAAAAACTGGGATCATGTTTAAAGCAAAAACAGTCGTGCGTTGTTAATTCAAAGGAAATGAAATGGAGCCCAACAGTAGTGCTTCTCTCGGTCTCGGGGACACTTTGGTCCATAGTACAGGTAAGTCCTTTTCTACATCAAAACCTTATCAGAAGTACCAAGGACGGTGGTCTGCCGGAGGTTTTATATAGCGGTTTGGGCGACTTTGCCTGTAATTTGAGGCGGTTTGGGCTGTATTAGCCACAACTACCCTGGTTGGTCTCAGCTTTATTTAATTTATTTCTCTTATCATGAAATCTTTGCTTTTCAATTTTCTTCCATTTACAGCTAAGAGATCTAAATGCGGACACACTGGGCCGCACGGGTCTTGCTAATTAATTTAATTTCATCTGACTTTGGGTAGCTTATAATTATTCAGTTTCCTATTGATTGCTGATTTATAGAGCGGTTTTGTTTTTCACTCGGCTTCCTACAACACAAACGTAAGTTCTCATGCAGCTAATTATATTTCTAGTTCTCGCTAAATAATCATTCTTGACCCGTTCCCTCGTAAATTTATGTACAATGAGATTATTACAACTGATTCTCAGCTGATTATTTCACCACTGGGCTCTAATTATAATTATCCGCTGTCAATTTGACGATGTTGTCTGGATGGGAAAATATCTTTATAATATAGGACAATATTTCTGCCGCGTCTTAACATTTATGGTTGATATAAGTAATTGATTTAATTAATTAAGTGGCGTGGATTAACAAGTGCGCTAATTAGTAACAATGATTTAATCAGTAACGGATACGGCGACTATAACAGGTGAGTAACTAAGTGTGACAGACTTAGGTAATATATAACAAAGTGGAAATGTGACATACTTAGGTAATATATAACAAAGCGGAAATGTGCATCAATGCACCGTATTCTGTGTATTCAGGTATTTTTTTTTTTATTTCAGATAATATCATTATTTAATATTTTTAATATCTTCAGATATTTTGCATTGAACTTATTTTTGTGTCCAAAATTGTAATGTTATCTACAATTATGTTGTAATAATACTTTCTTTGAACTAAAGATACCTGAATACGAAACACTATTTATCTTTACATATGTTTTCAGGGTAAACACTATTTATCTTTACATATGTTTTCAGGGTAAATTCTAATGTGATCAATATAAATTTACTACAAATTGAAATTTACTTTTTGGGTTTTTCGATAAACGATATTTTTTCAGACATATTCTTACGTGTTATTATAGAATTAGCAATAATATTTCGTGACCACTCTGTACATCATCGTTTTCATTCACATTGTCAACTGAAATTCTTATCGTATTATAAAGGATATTTTTTGCGACGATTTTCCTAAACGATCCATTATAAATTCTCCAAGACAAATGTTTAATAAGACAATTCTTTTATTTTCAAAGAAAGCTACCTATGTCATTGCCAGGTCCTCTTTGAATTAATTGTATTATCATAATGATTAACAACATAAAAAAGGAGCTTTGTTTTTCAAATAAAACAATCTCTTGTCGAATATTTTCCTATTTACTTACATACATTATTGCGGTTCAGAATATTTTGATAGTATATGATATCAGTAATAAAACAAACCGTTTTCTATGTTAAATATGTGTACCTTTTATAACATTTTGATCGTGAGATTGGTTTTTAAGTCACTTAATTAAAACGTTTTAAATCGTGAGAAATTTCAAAATATAATACAATATTATAATACAATACAATAATACATACAAAAACATCTATATTGTGCCAGAAAGTAAAACAAAATTAGGCGGTTTGAAGTGAAGTTGTTAGATTTTCAATATCACAAATTACTTAACAAACTGTCGTTATAGATGTAGTAACAGATTAAATCTCGACCTTGTAGGCATGAAGGAGGAACTAATGTCGGGAATGAAAGACATGCATCCTTCCAAGGACTCCTCCAATGGAAGCATAGGGACACCGGACAGCATTAGCGACTCGGATAAACCTTCCAAACAAAAACGGCACCGGACACGCTTCACTCCAGCTCAGCTCAACGAACTGGAACGCAGCTTCGCCAAGACACACTACCCGGATATATTTATGAGGGAAGAACTAGCATTGAGAATCGGACTGACGGAATCCCGGGTTCAGGTGGGTTTATAGTTCTTAATACACACAACAAATAGTACAAAAAACACCAAAAAAAACGTATATTTCATATATAAATACAATACTGAAAACTTTGATAAGTATTTACCTATATATAAGCAAATGCATTGGTAGATAATAAAAATATTATTGTATTAGAAAATATGTATTCTATTTGTTTCAAAATAACAAGAAAACCGTCCATTTATTCCCTTCACCTGCGCTACATTCTCAAAATTCCAGAGTTTACGCTCACTTCCATTAAGCGTAAGTAACCCCTAAAATGTGGCGGGTGCCTGCGCGTGTACATGTCAGGTTCTCCATGTGTTGACAAGGTACATCAACATTTAACGAAACTCGCTAAATGAGTACAAACAACGAATCTTTAAACGTTTTATTGTGTGAGACATCAATAAAACAGATACGGAAATAACAAGTTTCAAGTTTCAAGTTTTCAAGAAATAACAATGAATAAATAGCGGACATTGCTAATTTGTACCTTAACTAACGATAACTACAGTTGTAATTAATGAAAATGTTTTCTTTGTAATGTAACCGAGACTCGGGGAGCCGTTGGACAGATAAACGTATAATTACGCTGGTAAATATAGAAACATGAAGGAGTAAATACGTTAGTTACATATAAGTAGAGGTATTAGTTAAGATGTTATTTTTTTATAAACAGATAACTAAGAACATACTTTTGTAACCAACAAACGATAAATGATTAACTATGTTGGTAACTAATATATAGATAAATGATTAACTATGTTGGTAACTAATATATAAATAATTTATTAAATAGGTTAGTATATGTATATATATGAATTATTAACTTTGTTAGCAACTACAATGTAATATATAGATAAATTATTAAATCTGCTAGCATATGTATATATATATCTATATATAAATTATTAACTTTGTAAGTAGCTAATGTATAAATAAAGGATTAAATAGGTTCGTGTATAGATATAGATATATTAACTGTGTTATTAACTGATGTATAGATAAATAAATATCGATATTAATAACTTAAACTAGGTAAATAAGTTGATATTTTTGTAAATTGTCTATTATAGAGATAAGTGAGTTCACCTAAAAGCAGTTATTAAATTAATGAATAATGTTTATGTATTCATAAATAGATAAAGAAGTTTATATATTTAATTTTAGGAAACGTTTTTAGCATGTTACCACTGTTTATTTTTATATTTGTAAATTATAATTTTACTGATATGTCTCTTAAAATATTTGTTTAAACCAAACTTATTTGTAAATATTAAAAAATAAATCAATAAATCAATAACTAAGAAATAGCTAAACGAGTTTATATGTTAGAAGATAAATAAATACAGATATCCATTTCAGTGGAAATAAAATTCTGTTGACAAATATAGCGTAAAACTCATCATCAGATACGTGTAAAAAATAACGTTTGAAAACCGGATGTTAGATATTATATAAAATGTGGGAAGGATACATTTTCTAAACTGGAAATGATAACAGACAATTTACAGTACAACTTATCATAAAACCGCTTGTGTGAATTGTTAATTGACGTTTTAAGGTGTAAATAATATCTAGGCTAGCGGTTATTTCTGTTATTTATAACGTCGATAGCACTTTTCGATCAGTAGCTCAACCTTGTGCTAACCTATAAAAAAAAATAAAAAAAATAAACAAATGAATAACATTACAATTGTAATGGATACATATAATCAGAATTGTAATTAAATTACATTACTGTCGTATGTCATTAGACAAATATTTTTAATGCAATTTTCAACAAAATGTAATAGAAAATTCGAACAAAAAGAAAGGAGAGTAAAACCCCTATCTAACACGTTACCAGTAGGATCAGAGTGGTATCTTATTGTATTCACAAATTCGCAGCTACAAACAGTGGATCTTAAAATCAGACTTTGTTTGGTAATCTTACAATCTGAAAATTGTGGTTTACATTCGTGTATTTACTAGGTAAATAATTTATTAATGACAATGACAATTGTTTTATTCTCATAAACAATACAGTGTAGAGAATACATATATACAAATGGGTGACAATAATACATGGTGGAACAGGATGGACATTAGTATTGTAAATTAATTATGTCATTAATATCGGTAATACAATTAGCCAATGACGTCAATTCATGTGGAATTCTAAATGATATCAGTGACCCATCAGTTTCCCAATTTTATCTCTGATATGGGGATTTTTCTTACTTTGATTTAATAGAAAAACGTTTTTTATATAAATAAGACAGCATAAAATTAAAGCGGTATTGAATATCGAGCGTTTTGTGAAATAGACTTCCCGTCTATGACAATTTTAAACTGTAGATAATGATAAAAAGATCTAGGAAATGTACATAAGAATACTGTAAATAACGGGTGACGTCCACCAGGTATTACAGGCTACGGACACATTGGTGGACACACATGTACAACTTCCCGTTAGTAACATCACTTGGTTCAGGTATAAAGTTGTCTAAGACCTGTCGGGTATTACGTTTAATTAGTTAATCAATTTAATCAAAGATTGGTGTTTTTACCTCTGACTCTGACACACCTATCATCACTGACTGTGATCAATCCGGGTTTGACTAAGACACGGAATCTTTCAAAATTTATGAAGATTCGGAGCCGACTTGAAAACTGATCAAACAATTTTACTCGTAAGTTTGACTATAAATTGCATTCAAACAACAGTTCTGCCCGCCCTATTTTACCAAAAGTAAGAATAAACGGCCAAGAATAAATGCTTCTCTATTTGTTTTCGTTTCATTTTCTGATCGATCAGTTACTGATCATCGATCGTTTGAGAAGTAGTGGTGATTGACCATGAGTTTTCTATTTAGACAACCGATTTAAATAGAATAATATGAAGCATGTTTATGAACTTGCTCATTTTATTTTGCCAACATCGTGTATTGAATTAGCTTCACAGACCCGGGATAGGGAATTACTAATACAGACACACATCCACTAACAAACTGACACGTACCTTACACCTTATTTGTGTCTCGGGAAACAAACAACACCTAGTGTTTGTTGACAGGTGCATGTACGCAGGTGTCTGCTCACTGTTATTTGGTACTCGAGGTGTAAAACTGTAATGTTCGACTGTTGTGTTTCACACACTCCCTCACACCTGTTGGATGGTTAGATCTGTTGGACGTCAGGTGAACGTTTCGGCGTACACCGCTCTGAAATCTGACACTGTAGTAGTATCAAACGTGAAGTTTGAATTATATAATATATGTATACTTGAACTAGAGAAGATACATTACATTGCGCGTTCCTATACAGTAAATATATGGATGGAGACGCAGAGCCGGAAGCTCTTCATAATCACATAATCTATTATCCAATTAGAGAAAAATCAGTATTACACAGTTTTTCTCCTTTCCTCTTTTCTATATTTGAGATTAGATATGTCTGCTGTGGACATTACAGTTTTAAAAGGCCTTATATTATCCATCGACGATCAAAACACCAATTTTGTTCTTACAATTTCTTCTTTTTTTCCCCGGGAAAGACTTCATCGTCCATATTAAATTAAAACATCGATTACAATAACAGCTGAATAGAACGACCTGTTGTTGAGTGAACCTCTTCTCCTGAAATCGCTGTCACCTGGATTGGCGAACATTAATTTATATCCTATCGCAGTTGCGGACAGTTTTATTCAGTTTACGGATAGATACGCAATAGATATATATATTTTTTTAATCAAATTTAATCATTTGTTTTAATGTTGTGCGATGTTACGTGGTACACCCGGTGTATTTTGCCGTGTCATTTATCATCCATGATCTCGCCTTAACCTTTCCGACTGGGCGATTAATTATATAAGTGTGTACAGGTGTAACAGTTTTCATACTTTGTCGAGGCAATGACGTCAGGTTGTCGTCTGTTAGTGTTATGTCGTCTGTTATTGTGACGAGGATGATTTACTGACCTCATGAAATGTCTTAGACGTACTTTGGTGAGAGTTCTGTTGTTTTTCACAAGCATCCTTAGACGTGAGAGTTCTGTCGTATTTAACAAGCATCCTTTGACGTAATTATTGACAAAGTCACGACAACAGTTTCAATTTCTTTATTTCCGAGAGCCATACGACTAATAGGTTAAATCTCAAACAATTACATCATGTAATACATGTACATATAGTTCAGTAAATTAAACGTAGAACAAGAGTTTCCATTGATCAATTAAATGATCTGGTTGATTGACTCTAGCTCGGCGTCTGTACTAGTATTGTCGCTAGTCAGCTCATCCTTTTTATACCATGGGATGTATTACATTAAATTTTTATCGTTCTCACACTTCAAATCTTTCTTTTTCTATTTTATTTTCATAGTACATAAACACTAGCGTGAAATATTTTTACTTTCGAACGCTACTCTGGATGTTGCGCTGTCCTTAAACTTTTACACTGAGACATTAACGTAACATTTTACAAATACCGTTCAGGGTTTCAGGGCTGTTCCGAGGATGGTTGTCCTCCACCTAACAGTTGTATTACTATTACAAAGAACAACACTAACCATTAAAACGATTTGTCATTTTTTTCATAACACCTTTTCTCTGATAGCCTACTTTACTGCCATCCTTACTGATTTCCTAAACAAGTTTCAAGTTCAAGTTTTTATTCAAACTTTAGGCATTAAGCCCATCAGTAGATAATATATACACAATACACAATGTATAGAGAATGGTTTCTTCTCTGAAATAGATACAATACACATTGACACATGAAATATTTAAGGGTAAACGAATGCATATTGTTTCTTTAGTATAACTTATCATTTTAAATTTTTGAATAACTTAAATTTCCTTCAGCAAAAAAAACAAGAAAAAGACAACATAACGAACAGATTTATCAAAAGCGTAACTAGAAACAAGAAACACAATACAACAAACGATTTTCTAGATTATCAAAATGATTGTATATATTTAGTAGTTTAAACATAAGCATTGCATAAATTTATAGAGAAGTGTATATTGCCAAACAAAAGTAGAGTTAAATCTAACACAATCTCCAATGCATGTGAATGCTGTTCTATAACTCAGGGACCTGAGAGTCGGTTACAGCTATTTTTTTTACCTAAATTAAGGTGTTCAGAGTAATTTTACATGTTTTAGGGGTTTAGATCAATTTTCGGTAAACATGCCACCCCAGCGATGATAGTTGTAATAACTCGTATCATCATTAGGGGTGCCATTTTTTTTTTACTGAAACTTGATCTAAACCCCTTTCATGGAATTCCTACTGACTATAATTCTTATGATCAAAAAAAGTAAACGTTACATATTTCGACAAGTCAATATTCTGTTATTTTTATTAGGCGCCTTTAAAACTCTAACCGGACTTGAAGCCCTTCCGCTCCAACCTAATGTATTGAAGGCTGGCCGGACTAGCCTGCCTCTTCCGCTATAATGTATTCGTATAGTTAGACAGGCATTACTGGTGTCAAATAACAATGTAGTTGGGATTTTCTTTCTTTCTTTATTATATTTCACTTATTTATGTTTTACTTTGAGATTTTAAATGGAGTTTGTCATCCAATCTCCGGATCACTGGTGGCCTATCGCGTAGTAACTGAGCTCACTGGTTCAGCAAAAATTCCCAGTTAGATTTTATAACTCGATTCTTCCTTTTTCATTTTGATACTTTCTTTTTTCTTTCTACATTAGCAGTCTTATTTGTAACTTGAAAGCGTATGTATCATCTTTATTTCCTCCAAATTGAAGAGCATGATAATACATAATGAATACATACATTGAAACAATGATAATACATGAATAATACATTATTTACAAAATGACAACAATCGTGAC
>JAUMHH010017563.1:0-10834 GCA_032359455.1 Chlamys rubida | reverse complement strand
CCTAGTTTTATTAGTTTTGAGTTTGAATTCCTTTTTTTAATATTTTGCCCTAGTTTTATTAGTTTTGAGTTTGAATTCCTTTTTTTAATATTTTGCCCTAGTTTTATTAGTTTTGAGTTTGAATTATGATTTTGTTGGCACTTTGATATACTCATGTTGTTTTTTGCACATACATGTATAAGCTCATATACTGTACAGTGTATATTACCAGCATTGATTTCTTGGTGCCTCAGTGAATAAGAAAAATTGAAATAAAAACAATTGAATATTTAATGAGATAAACTGTTAATGTACAGTATATTTGAAGACTCAAGGCTATATGTAATTACTGACTGAACAGCTGTTACATACATGGATATCTATAAAATAACTACAGGAACTATCCCTAATGATTGTTTACCCTTCATTTTAATTATGTATATAAAGTTAACATTTTCTTCACTTTCCAATTTATTTAATTTGTGGTGTGGAATTTTTTCCTTTGTTGATGTTCGAAATTTATTTCATAGCGTAGATTAAAATGCATCTCAAAAATATTAAACTCTTTCTGATTGCAAACCATCAAATGATACTCTGGATTTCCTACATTTTAGTTACAGCAAAGGAAACAAAAAGAAGAACCTGTTCCATTTCAGCTACCGGTGTTGACAAACCCCGAAGTGTGCATGTCGATCGTCAATACATAATGGGCAAAACAATTGTACGAAATAAATTTACATAGATTTTCAAATATAAGGGTAAAATTAAATATGGAATAATACTGTCACTATCATGCACTTAAATGTGTCCATATGATGTAAATTTCACATTATATTGGGTGCACCGCGGACAGACAACTATATAATAGTTCAGTTTACATTCCAGTAATATATACATATCGCTATGTTTATAAGTCTACATTGCAATGGCAGGTAGATCACATGTGTTATAGGAGAGGAACAATGGATTAAAACCCAGGACCCTGGGAACTTAAGACGGATGTTCTGACCAATTGAGCCTCGATCCTGGTCCCCTACGTATACATTCACCTCACGTTTCTAAGTCTTAATCTCTGAAGACAACAACACTATGTACAACCTAAGGTTGCTAAACTTAAAAGCAGTACATGTAACAAGGGTGGTCACAAGTAATACTTCCACAAGAGAAGGGTAACGTACGGCCAGACCGGGATGTGAACCCTGGACCCTGTGAACTCTAGATGGACTTTCTAACCAATTTAGCTTCCTGGTCACCGGCGATCGACCCAGTCAAGTTCCATTACAGATGCTTGATGTTCCTTGAGTTGCCACTGAATGACAAATGTCCCAGAATTCAATCACCTCCTATTAATTTACCAGAAAATGGGTAAGGCCCTTACCGGAATTGTGATATGGCCGATTTTTATGATATTATGAGAAAACAGTACAAACCGGTAATACGTACTGCACACAGCAGACTTTCTGTGGAATATGGGCTAGCTGCCATGGTATTGAAGTCGAACCAGTATTGTGCTCTGTTCCTAAACTGATTATCGCTTAATTCTTTATCCAGGATTTGTTTCCATATCCAAAGTGTTAGACTATAACAAGGTTACATACATGCATGCTTTCTAACAGATTGAAAAGATGACAGAAAAGAAACCTGTACATGTTTAAATGATATCCTGACACAGTCTTATTGGTGTTAATCAACATAAGGAAAACAGATACAGTTAAACATTATCATCCCAAAAAAATAGAACAAGTGAACGCAGGTCTGCCATATTGCTAGACTGCAGTGCTATGAAACACCCAATTAGGGTTTGTAAAATAAATGTGTGTACATGTATGCATCTGTGCGGGCATTATTTTGGGGCTGCTATTTTGAAACAAGTTGCAACACAGCATAAACCAGAAATTTTGGAATCACCAGATATACATCAGCAGATGTCTGTATTGGTAACAAATTAGAAACCTGTACACAATGGAGCTACTGTTTCGATGTCTTAAATTACTTAGTTTAACTTAGTTTATTCTGAACGCAGGCATAAAATCTACCTCTATATTCAGATCAAAGTCCATATTTTTATAATTTTATATCCAGAAAATGGAGGTAGATATTGTCCGGAGTACGGAACCAATCAAACTTGGCTTTAGTTTAAGAATGTGTACATTGTATATTTATCAACAGAAGATATCATTTCATGAATGAAAAAGTCAACACACTAAAGCAGTGATTTTTCTACCTCTGTTTGATCGGCAGGGCCTGTGCCTAATGTGACCTTGGGAATATATATATCACACACAAAAAGCATGATTTTGGAAAAATGAAGTGATTTTTGGAAAATACAACAGAAAATATCTAGGGGAATTACCAAGGCCCCAAATTAACCGAAAAAATCACAGGCAGTGAGAAGAAATTTGAGTTTGTGGTATTGGTAAAGATGCATGTTGCCAATGTATATGTAATCCAACATGTTAAAGACAGGTAGAATACCTCCACCACACCTGACAAATGTTGTGATTTCTCCAAAGTCATTCTCCTAAACAATTAATCAACTTTTTAATGAACATTAATTGTCATGGTGTTTGATGAGAGGTTATAATTTGGTCTAGCCTACAGGAGGTACGTATACTTAGACCAAGAAATAACTTCTATTATATGGGGGTCCTCAATATAGTTACCGTAATTATACTGGCATTTACATGTAATTGAAATACAAAACAAACCTGAGCAGCCATATATATATGCATTCTATCATGGACCCATGTACACAGATACCTAAGAAATTTACACAATGAAAAAAATGTACCAGGTACATGGCTTTTTTAATGGCATGAAAGTTATTTTGAACTTTTTTTTTTATAAAGTTACTTTTTAATCAATTAGGAAATTCCAAGTACTTGATCTAGGGTCTTAGAAAAAAAAATCCTATGAAAATGTTTGGTTATTTATTTTTTTACTGCTGTTTTGACATTTAAAGAAGACAATTGAACTTCACTCTTCAAAAATGACAAATGCAAAAACAAAAACAACTCATATCCCCAGTGAACAAAAAAAACTATCAGAAAATATTAAGGTATTAGGGTTTACAGGCTTAGGTAGGATATTTGATCCAATTAAGGCTGAATTGATTCTGCTGTAGAACTCTGTAAATTAATCTGTGTCAAACACCTGGTATCTCCGTCAGCAAAATTGCAGGGGGAAACGAAGTATGGCAATTAGCACCAATACAACCACAATTGATTGGGACAGAATCCTGACAGTTTCCAGACACTATTTACCGACAGCGTAATTAATACCTGTCAATAATTGGAATATTTTATACAGAGTCTGGTGTGCATTGAACAATACATTAACATATGAAAAGTAAGGCCCACATTCATTTTATTTGAAGCTTTTTTTTTCATCGGGTGTCAGATTACACAGTGGATAGCTCAACTGATACACATTTTGTGTGTAATATGTCAGTCTTAAGTTTTGTTTGTACATGAACAGTATTAAGTATACTTATAAATTAATGAAAATAATATTAACATAATTTTTGAAAATATTTCACATTTTCAAGCCATGAAGACCATGTCATGTTATAACACATTGTTTCAAGTATTAGTTTACATTATACAGACACTTTAAAGTGACATTTATTCACTCTAATCGTATATTTTCTATTTAATTAGAATGGAGATGATGTCATTTTAACTTTTTCTTCAGTTTTACACATAGTTCAAATTTCTTTAATGATGATTAATTTAAAATTATCTTTAATCAGTGAATTTTATCATGCACATACTACCTTAAAGTCTGAAATAATTAGCTTGATGTCTCAAACTTTGTAATTAACCCATGTAAAAATTAACTTACCCGGTACAGTAGAAAGTTAACTTGTTCACCCCTGAAGACACATTTGAACTCTTCCAATTCAAAGGTTGGATTAGTTCATTATGAAACTTCAGGGGTGAATGAGTTAACAGGAAAAATGCTACTGGGCCAGACCTATATTTGAACAAGGAGTCTCTGAACTCAAGACAGATGCTTAACCAATTAAGATACCTTAAGTTACCAGTAGTCGCCTAGCTCTGTAGTTCTGCTACATATGCATCCTAGGCCTGAAGGCTGATAAAAGCTAGTATTACATGATTCTAAGCTTACATTATTATATATAGGTACATTTGTATAATGTAAAGCTGGTATTTTTACCAAATTATGTATAAGCTACCATCATTACAAAATTCTTTTCAAATTATTTGACATAATAAATGTTTAAACCACAGATTTTTCCGAGAGGTCCAGATCTAATGAAAAGTGTGGGCCTGCCCTGGGTTAATGACATCAAACACCTGGGTTTGTTATGGTATGTACTGTGGTACATTTTTACGAAGCTACTTCCTGATGTTCCAGTTGGTTCCCTGCCAGAAACAATTAGTACTTACAGTATATATATAGCTGTAGTCGTGAGCAGTACATTATATGTAAAGCAGTACAATTACTAGTAGGTAAAGTTGTATGTATTTTGAGCTTGGAATCTGGGAAACCAAAATAACGGAACACGCTGGCATGAATGATTTCATTCTCCATTAGAGCGATATATCAGTAGAAATGTACAAGGCGGAAGGCTTCAGTACATCCTAGAAGGAAACGTGTTTAAAACTTTAAAACACTTAAGTTGATCTGTATCATTTTTCAACATTATAGGCAAGCTGATAAATGTATTTTTACACATAGGAAAATTATATTTAAATGAAAACAAATTTTATGTTTTAAAGACCTAAATTTAATCTATTTATTTACCTACTTACAGGTGTAGGTTTATATATAGTTGTTTTTATAATTTATTTATATGGACAAGGTTAACGTTAATATAACTGTCATATTTACCATTTGCAATTTGTCTGTACAATAGTTCTTAATTAGGACTAATTTGTGAAGTGAATTATATGTATGCCGTTAAATTAAAATTACCATGGTTTACATTGTCCAAAGTACACAGAGCATGGGGTCATTGTGAGGTTGATCATCAAACCGTTAACAGTACTAGTGTACATTAATGAATTATAAGTACTTCAGAAATCTGATTATCATCTAGGAACAATTATTGAATTCTGCCAGAGTGCTGATATATCATCACAGATTTCCCATTAATTGGTTTAGGGATTTTTATTTCATAAGTTAATAATTAAGTCTTATATACATCCAGATCTAAATCTTGAACTCGATCTTGTTTAACATCAATTTTGGAGACTATTAAGAATATTGTTAAATATGGATGTTGGGAGATTTGTAAGATTCCAATCTATAGAAACAGTTCAATAGAATGTCCCATTATGAACATTACTGCAATATTGTACAGTACACTGACATATCCTAAATGTACTGTAGACAGTACAAATATAATTATTAAATGCTTATTTTGACACTCTACCAGTGAAAGTAAACTTACCTGTCATCAAAATGATGTACAGAATCTCCTAATACAAGGTCCCTAAATCTGTACCGGGGTGGCAGTGACGGCACTTGGGAGAAAACATCAGTTTGGGCTGGGTGCATGATTTCGTTTTACCCGCACCATGTTTCAGCATCCTAAACTTTGTTGCAGTCAACAACAATAATCCATTTTACGGATTAAATAATACGGAACGCATATACAGAAAATCGATCGCGTAACGATGACCTCACACAGAGTTTATACGAGAATGTGTTGAATGCACTAGATTTCCATTATCTTGTTCAGATGAGTCTTTACATTTCATATGTAAAAGTGAGAGACATAACACTAAGAGTCATGTTGTAAAATTGTATTTCGCTTCGACAGATTGCGAAATCGATTCTGAAAAATGGTGTCATGGCCGCTATGCAGACGACTTCGTGACAGAACGTGAAGCTTGAATCTGGTTTTCTGACTAAAGCATTGGTAATGCTGCGTTTCTGTCAGTAAGTTTTAATGTATATACATGTGATAATAACTGTGTCTTATAGAGACATCCGTATAAATTGTTGTCGTCGCCGTTGCATTAAAAACGCGACATTATCCCGACCGACAGTAGTCTAGGCCAGCATCTGTCAGTCTGTGACTGTCTGAACTCTTATCTTGTCATGATTAGGTAGGCCTACAGGACATAACATGGTATTAGATCAACGTATCGGTGCCACTTTAGTTTATTGGATTTATTCATAATTGTAATTGTTCGTTCATGGTTGGTTGTAATAGTGGGAACGACCAGCCAGTCAGCATGCCTCCGTAAGCATATAGGCTAAGGGTACATTCGCGTATCCGGTTGAAACGGTTGAACCTGTAAAGAAAACGACAGGTACAGATCTGGACTGAGGCTGACCTCAGGAGATTTGGTACGTGTAGATTGAGGGGTCCAGATGTACCTGGCCGAAACTAAAATGCTGACTGTTGCCAGTTTGCGTCATTTCTTTCTTAAACAATGTCAAGTCACATGTAGTTTTTAATATACGTTATGTAATTTAGTGGACGGATGAAAGAAGGGCATATTATTCTTGATACTTTGTTTTTTATTCTCCGAAACTGTGCATTTTTAGCTCTGCTTATAGAACGGTCCATTTAGTGCGTTTGTTTTTCGTGGAAAATTTCTTCGCCACACTTACCGTTTCAACCGGGATACGCGAATGTAGCCTTATAGTGCCGTATGCCAGAGATATATATAATGTAGTAAGTAACATGTAGTAACGTTAAAGTTAAACAAGCCTCGTAAAGATGGCATGATAATTGTTTATACCAAACTCATGATAAACGATATCAGTGATTTATTTGCTCAGTTCTACTGCCGAATACAGGCCCCCCCCCCCCTCCCCCACCTAAAAACTAACACTGGCTACATAAGAATTCCATTTACCACAAGTATTGAGATATACAACTTTATATACATGTGTAAAAAATGTGCATTGATTAGGTTACCTTACCAGCCTTAGCTGTAGGGAATTTCCCTTTAGATCAACGGTAGAGCATCGGGCTCACTGGAGAGCCATTACGGGTTGCGGGTCTTTATCACTATTCCTCGTTCTAACTACAAACTGGTGCCGTTGACCCTCCCCATTCAAACTTAAGGTCAGTATAACCCTTGGCGGGGAGTCCAAGAACCTGGGTTGGTGATTGAAAAAGGGGGAAATATATATATAGTGTAAAAGATGTGCATTGATTAGGTTAGGTTGCCTTACAAGCATTAGCTGTAGGGAATTTCACTTAAGCTCAGCGGTAGAGTATGTGGGGCCGGAGAGCCAAGGGTCTAGGCCTATAGGGTTCGAGGCCCAGCGATGGCACTATCTTTATCACTATTCCTCGTCCTACTACACATGTTTATACAAAAAATTAAAACCACAAGGCCAATTCTCGAGGCCTTTCACTGCCAAACAGCTTTTGAATCTTTAGGATAATTGTTTTATTTTGATTTATGTATATATATGCGCGTCATGTTAATTGGAGTTATTAAAATTCTAAAACCATTCAACTTAAAAGTCCTCAAATATGAAATTATTTATTAGAGTTCTAATAGCTAACATATGACGCCAGACAATCCGGATTGAGTGTATGACATGGCACTGCGTGGGTCATCTGTCCATCTTTCTGTCTATTCATCTTGCGTCCGGCATCAACTTTTTACTTTAAACATTTTCTTAATGTAATTGAATGTAACCACAAGGCCTAGAGTGATGATAGTTTGCAAGTAGCATGCTAGGATGAAGGGCTACCAAGTTTTTTCAAATGAATGACCTTGACTCATATTCAAGATCACAGGGGTCAAATATATTAAAAACTTGAAACAACTTCTTCTGAATAACCAAAATGGCCAAGGTAATGATATTTGAAAGTAGCATGATGGTATCAAGTTTGTTCAAATTAATTACCTTTACCCATATTCAAGGTCATTGGGGTCAATTGTCTTTAAAAAAATAAACAAGCTCTTTTGAATAACCAAAGGGACCATGGTGATGATATTTTTCTAGTAACATGCTGTGATGAAGGGCTATCAAGTTTGTTCAAATGAATGACCTTGACTCATATTTAAGTTCACAGGTGTCAAATTTATTGAAATCTTTAAGCAAATTCTTTTAAATGACAAAAATGCCTAAAATGATGGTATATGGCCAGTAGCATGATGGGATGAAGTGTTATCAAGTTTGCTCAAATGAATGACCTTCAACCATATTTAAGGTCACAGAGGTCATTTGTCTAACCTATAAACAACTTCTTCTGAATAACCAAAAGACCCAGGGTGATTATATTTGGCTTAAGTAATATGCTTGGTGGATGTCTATCATGTTTGTTCAAATTAAACAGATTCTTTTGAATGACTTGTAGTATAACCTGAAGTAATAATCATAGATACTGATAATTTGCCTTTAACTATATTTTAGTCCACTTTTAAGTTTACAAGTGTGAGATTAATACAGTGTACCAGGTGAGCGATGCAGGCCCATTGGGCCTCTTGTTGAAAGATCTTTTGTAAATTGTTGTTCTGAAAGCTTTAGCTATGATGAAAAGGAATAATTAATTGCAAAATCGGTAAACCTAGGTACTAAATTAAAGGTACTAGTATATTATTGCATGATGGAAGGGCACGTACTGACAATCCAGACTAACACTTAATACATCCAATGTAGAAAAGAGAAAAAGTAAAAAAGATAATTTTCAACAAATGACATGAACACCCCGTGTAGGATGGTGGCCCATATTGGTGATTTGAAAATAGAAAAAGAAAATCGCAAGCACTCTTTATATATATACACACATAGAAATATTTTATATATATATTTATAAATTTTATTTATTTTTACAACAATTATGAAACAAGTTTTTCTTATGATATAGTAATCATTCTTGTTACCCCGGAATTTTTGTAAGCACAAAGAAGGTCTTAATGTGGGAGGAAACCAGAGTACCTGGGGGAAACTTGAGGATATTACAAACATTTTGATAACATATGAATTTATTACATTAAGTAAAACACCTCAAATATAAGTTGTACTGTGAATTTTTCACACATTAGATTTAATCAAATAAACAAAAGAGAGAAGGATTCGTCCTGAATCCAGTTTTCCATAGTTGGATTGATACTTGTGCACGAGTAACAATACAGTTATGAAAACACATGGAGTTGCTTCTCTCCTCTTTTTTTAGTTCACCTGGTCTGAAGGACTATGGTGAGCTTATATTATGCCATACCGCAGCATCCATCATCCGTCCATCATCCATCTATCAACTTTTCCTTTAAAACGCTACTAGTTCTGAACAGCCAGTAGATTTTGACTAAATTTGGTCTGGAGCATCCTTAGGCCAAGGGCACTCAATTTTGTATAAACAATGGGTGTGGCCCCCCCTTGGGGCAGAGGAGCGGGGTCTAATAAGGGAAACAGAGGAAACATTATAAAATCCTTCTCTTACTGTAGGGATATAGGGATTTTATCCAAATTTGGCCTGGAGCATCCTTTGGCCAAGGGGACTCAATTTTGTATAAACAGAGGGTGTGGCCCCTCTGGGTGCAGAGTTTTTGGGCCCAATAGGGGAATTTAAGGTTTAAAACTTTAAAATCCTTCTTCTTATGTACTATTGGAGGGATTTTATCCAAATTTGGCCTGGAGCATCCTTGGGCAAAGGGGACTAGATTTTGTATAAATGGAGGGTGTTGCCCATCAGGGTGCAGAGTTTTGGGGCCCAAAAGGGGAATTTGAGGTTTGAATCTTTAAAATCCTTCTTCTTCAGTACCATTGGAGGGATTTTTTGTAACAATTTCCCATGGTTGCTTTATTATCCAGATGAGTGATACAGGCCCTTTGGGCCTTTATTTTCGGGGGTTTGCTCCACCATAAGAGGGCTCCTGTATACCACTAGGTATCCTCCTGAAACCTAGAAGATGAATGTAAACATTCCTCGACACTTACTGGATGTTGGTTCTTTATCCCTGCATTCTGTATAATTGTAAAAGCCATAACAGCAAAAACAATATTGTAAAAGTCTGTATTACCGATGTCAATTGTGTCACAATACTCAATAATCATAATCTAATAAGGAACAAATTATTCAACACAAGTGAATGTCCATCAAACATGGATTTTTTTTTTACAAAAGTGTTTCTGATTATTGAAAAGAGTTGTAGCTTGGCCAGTAGAAATGCATATTTGTCTTCCATTGAAAATAGTGTACTACATGTAATATGAATGAATAAATAAAATCAAACAAATATTAAACAACTGAGTGATGCATTCTATAGATGATCATGATGTTACACAGGCAACTCCTTTATATTTATTTGTAGTGTGGGAACATTACATTGAGATTACAATGGCTGTCAGTAGGTGTCTACTTCAACAGGGATAAAAATGACACAATAGGATTAATTGGAATTTGAATAAATGATAAGAATTGATTAGTGATCATGAGGTAATTAAATGATTTCAACTGATTGTATCCAATTATCAATAATGACGCCCCAGTTGATTCCCATCACTACCAACAGACATGACTAAGGGTTGGTGATGTCTGAGATAAATGAGACATTTCTATGTGTATATCATTTAGTGACACCTGGTCGTATGTTAATGTGATAAAATTAATGTAGAAGGAAATTTCACCAGGCTCATTGATCTCCATTAACTCTTTCACCCCTGAAATTTCATCATGAACTATTCCAACATTTGAATTGGGAGAGTTCAAATGTGTCTTAAGGGGTGAATGAGTTATATCACTTTTTAGGTCACCTGAGCTTTTAGCTCAAGTGACCTATTGCTATCCGTCTTCGTCTGTCGTCATGCGTTGTCCGTCGTCCGTTAACATTTTACATTTTCAACTTAAGCTGAAATACTGTCAAAGGGATTTCATTGATACTTCATGAGAATGTTACTGACAACTCCCTGA
>JAUMHH010017562.1:0-25142 GCA_032359455.1 Chlamys rubida | reverse complement strand
CGCGGTTATCATACAATAATACAGAAATGTTGAATGGAAAGTATTTAATACTGTGCTTTTATGAATTGTAATGCAAAATAAATTATCACCTTTCTATCAGTGCTGTCTTCCTTCAACTCACAACAGCACCTCGTGCATCCAATTCAGCCTTTAATTTCGGTACCGAATATAATAAATAGTGGTTTCGCCATTGTTGTCTGTAGTTACAAGCGTCGCACGTTCGCGCTACCACCTTTAGTACAAAAGCGCCCCTCGGCGGTTAGTTCCGCGGGTAAGACCCATTTATTTCGTTTTTATATTGTATGTACTTTCTACGGTATAGGGGAATCTACATTAGAATAAATTTGTCAGTTTCTGAACTTGTCGATTTGCCAAATGCCAGTTATACTCAATAACATGTAGATTACCGTATACATTTACTAAATTTTTACACTTCAGTCATCGGAATGTAGCGGCCGTGGTCGTAAATAAGTCATTATATCTCCTCAATTACATTTTACAGAATTAGAATATTTGCCTTTTCCGCGACTTGACGATTGCAACGGGAGGCTGTTGAGGGCAGAGACCTAGATGTCTTGTATGATTGGCCTGTAGAGGGAAATGCATCCACCTGTATACGATATGTGCGGTGTGTAAATTTACACAGTAATGAGAGGTAGGTACATCAAACGATAACAAAATCATTGTGACTGTAAAAATTCATCTAGTGTCATTTTTATACTTTTTTTTCTAACTACAAATACTTGTTACTATTAAGCCATAATCAGAATCAACGTTATTTAGATTTATGATTCCTACTTAATGCAATAATATATTTTTTTTCACCTTTTTAATTACAAAATAAATAGCCCTCCCAGGACAACGTGTTGATCAGGGAAAGGAGGGTAGGGTGAATGTGGGCTTAGGGTGGGGATTGGGGAGGGGCTGCACTGAACCCATGGCCCCTCAAACCTGGCAGCCCCATGCAAATCGAATAACCTATCAACCATAGTATTTGCAAATATTAAAATCCCGAGGAAATATAATTTCCCCATCAACTCCCCTCCAATAAAAACTCAAAACAAACATAAAAGAAAAGAACAATCAGAGGTTATTTTAAGATTACAAGATCAAAAGGTTGTAAATTAAATAAACAGTTCCTCTTATACATACACGCCACCTGTGTGATGAACTTGACTGACGGATGTGAGAATGTTGAAATAAGCCAAATGCCGTTTCACAACTGGTGGCGACATTAACAGAAACATGTTGTCTGTAAGTGAATTCAGGTTAGTATAAACGCAAACTGATATCTTTGGTATCGAGGCGTTTTGGGAAATATAGTACCACAAGTGAAGCTGTATTTTTGTTGTTTTAGTCCTTTTTGTTTTTTTTACTAAAATCAGAAACATACTGAGTTCTGTAAAACAGTGCATATGTGTTAGATAGTTTCTACTCTATATATATTATTTAGTTAAATGATAATTTAAAAGTAGTTATTCAAAAATTACAAAAAGTGAGTATTTTATTAGTTAAAAGTTTCTTTAACTAATACTGTTAAATGCTTCATCTGTCACTTCGATTCCAGAAAAGCTTGATTATGTCTGATTTTGTTTATTTATTTCCTTTTTATGTACATGTAATGAAAGATTACCGAGTAACTAATGAACAGAGAATATTTAAACTTTTTTCTCTCTCCGTGGTTCTTCCTGATATCAACATTTATATAGCGCCCTCTACACTTACACAAGTACTGCTAGGCGCTTTCCAGTACATGAATACATACCATATATATATAGGGAATATAAATGTACACTTAACTCGCATACCCAAGAAGGTTCTTTTGAATAAACGGAGAAGCAATATTTTCAAGAATGTCAATTTCCTCGTCAAAAAGATGTTGGCTACGAATGTAAAATACCAACCTAAAAGTCTGCACTTAAAGCCTAAAATGCAGACGTAATTACAAACAAGTGCATTTAAAACCCGTTCTTTAATGCGTCGAGGGATATTGGTGTTCTGGTAGCAAATGGCAAACCATTCCATAAAGTGATTTCTACCTTCCCAAAACACTGGATTCAATAGGTCACCCTACATCACTTAACGATGGCTTGTTAATGATTGGGGTGATTAAAGGAAGCAGTGCTTCAAGACATTGCTTTAATAGACACGTGGGAAGTTGATCAAGCTCTTTAAGGAACTTCGACTGCGAGTTTGTGATGCTTTGCACAACTCATGGGTTATGTCAACTGTGTACTACAGAAAAGGATGTCGGTAGTCATTGTAAAGATTTCACTATGGGGTTCAAAACACTAATAGTGTTGATTGTACTAAGTAAACATCAAACCTGTTGGATTACACAGCTTCGTAGAATGCTTGCACATGTCCGAACAATATGATTTTCCGTAAATATAATAAACTGTTTATGTACCACGATTTAAGACCGTATTTGTATTCCTTGGTTCAAGAAATCACCCGTGACAGTTGATACCTGATGGACTTTGCGTACATTCTCGCCGTAATTGTTGGATATTTTCTTACATTTCATTAATTGTTTTTTCTTGCTGTTTTCAGAATAATATATTGTCGTTGTGATAAATATCAATAAATATTCCCCATCAAAGGGTCCACACTATCGATTTGTGTTAGTGGTCATGTATTCTGTTCACTTTGCAATGAATGTGTGACTATGTTAACGGTTCTGTTGCATGGGAGTGGCACATTTGTCTCTGTGTACCATATTGTTGATAGGCATTACAGTAGTTCCGTACCGATGAAAAGTCCTGTCATGGTTCATCTTATAATTTTTCAGGGTTCATGTAAAACTGATTATTATCAACACCTTTGGTTATCCTATATCCTAGGGTCAGAAAATAAAGACCCCAGATTTATCCCATGAAAGCGCATCAACCGCTGATTCCCTGTACAGTCATGGGCCGAATCCCGAAGCACCATTATAACGAGACATGTTCACATCAACTGCAAAAATTCATTATATATATCCACCTCCCACGCGATTTATTATATAAACATCTGGGTTCATCCTTTAAATGCATAGCGTTTTGGTTTTTACAAATAAGAGATCATCCTATCAAATAACGGTCTTCAATTCTTCTACAGATGCTCATGGTTTATCCGATAAAACACCCGGAAATCGTTGTGTAAACATCCAGTGCCGTCCTTTCAAAAGTAACGGTCCATCGAAAAATTATGTTTGTGTGTGTGAACTTTTATCATAAAAGACGACATTTTTTGTAATTCAATTATTTTTAAAAATATTGCCACAAATAAGCGGAAGTGTATCTTCGAAAGGTACATAAAAATGAACCTTTTTGGACCTTGCTTTAGAGGTATGAATACTATCTATACATTTTGTAGAAACACTCCTCTCACTCGATCAGGAGTGACGTGTTGTTGCGTCAGGTGATTGTTTGCATTCTGTGTCATTAACTTGAGGTACGTATCTCTGTGTTTATGTGTGCGGGTCTATGTCTGCCGTTCTTGTGTCGTCTACGTAGAACTTCCAAGATGTGTGGTCCAACACTAATTTCCACATTGTTGAGATATACTCTCAAAACCAAGGTTATGAACATCTTATTCTTATTAGATTAGATTATAACATCAAACGGACTAATCAAGATTCTTTAAACCAATTTCCGGTATGAAAGTGAAACCTGTGATGGCAAATGACAACCATATTCTGTCACTGTACAATGTCTAAGATTACCAGCGATCCCGCTCCTATTTATACCCACTTGCCGAGTATTGATGTTATCGTTTAATACATTAAAGATGCGACCAATCCATAATCGTTGTAAAAATCAATAAAGTTCCGGCGATTTTATTTTATTACATTTATATTCAATGTTATCAATGCAACTAAGTGCAATGCTTTCGTTTAAGATAGCAATCAACCCCATGAGAAACAATATTACCAATTCATATACAATAATTATAATTAACTTCGTCTCGGTCACTACTGCTTTCTCAGGTTTAATACCCTTATATTCACCGCAACAGAAGTTTATAATTGATGATTATCAGTTACAATATCGCAATGCTACATCCAGTATTTTATCATATTCCATACAATAACATTATTTATTTTAAAAATATCTTATACCAGAAACACACTGAGGATACATTAAAACAAAGACAACATTCACGGTAGCGTTCCGTGTACTGCAGATAAACAGCTTTATGTCCCGAAAAGCTGAACAGCTGAAATGAATAAGTCAAATCCTCATTAAATACCATAAAATCGGACAGAACAGGTAAACGTTTTATTGCACGTTTTTGTCATAACGCATCACGAATTTAAACAACTAACATAGTTCGTAAACTGTTTACGTAGAGGCATCTGAAAGAAACAGTTTTTTTCTCATAAATCTGACATTGTGTCGAGAGTCCATCATGACAAATAATGTACATATAAATGTGTGGTTTATCCTCATTATATGTAACAGCGCAAATGCAGGTAAATGCAAGCCTTTAAACATCACACAGGATAACCACATTAGCACATTGTATCATTTATATTTATTTGCATTTATTTTTTCTTAAGAAAATATGGGGAAGGGGTGTTTATTTATGTGTCGGATATTGTAGTCATAGCAACATGAACGTAACCAAAAATTAATAAACGAATTGCATTTACATTAAATATCGTCCATGTAGGATCTTACATGAGTTTCCATTTTATTTGTGATTTATGAAACGAGTCTAAAAAAATTCAATTTAGCGTGCCTCTGGCGAGTTTCATAAATTTCATATGAAATGAAAACGAGTGTAAGATCCTTTTTATCACATAATCAAGATTTGTGGCATTTATTCGTGTACAAAACGACAATTTTCATGCAACCTTCAAATGTAAAAAGCCGCCATTTTCACTCCAGTGCCTAAGTCTGTGAGCTCATGTACTTGTCCTAGGCGTGACGTCACAATTAAAACAATTAAACTTACAACCAATCACAGGGCTGATAGGTCATATTGCATGGGTTAATAAGCAAAACAATATGACATGGGTATATTCCCTGGATAACACAGTACAGTATGTGATAAATGTAGACTAATGAGACAAGTAGTGTGAAAGACTTTCCATTTTCATGCTACCTCATCGAATCTCTTTACATATCACCCATTGTTTGTAATGGTCAACTGCCCTCTTGGAATTTCGTATAATAATGGTTTGTGTTGAGAAAAAACAAAATATGTAAATGATTTGCGTATTGATAATGTAAACCATAGGAGTAATCAGCGTCTACGAACGTGTTTTCTTTTAAGATACTTCAGTTGCGTAAGATTATATTTCACTTTCACGGATTCGAGGAAAGATAACCTGATGATTGCCACACATTGCATAGGAAACGCGAACACATTCATCTGGTTTGTTGTGGAGTTCACATCGCTCCTCTTTGTTCTAATTTCTTCCCAATCCTTATTTTGTCTTTCCTTTCCTTTTGTTTTGGTGTCCTTCATATTCAATTATTGTCTTTTTGTCTCGAATTTGTGTTCGGATAGTGTTCTTTTGTTTTGACGATATAGTGCCTTTTTATATTTTACTTTTCCTCATTTTTGTAAAAAGAAAATTAACCACTCTCATTTTAGAATGATTGTTTACATGGAAGATGCTACCATGCATACGCTAACCGAGGTTTTTGGTAGAATTTAATCAGTCGTTCAATAGTGACAACGTAGATACAATGTACCTTTGTTATGCTATAGGTATATATGATACTGTAACGCTTTCCAGAAGGCTTAACATGTGTTTATTAATAAAACAGTGCATATAATTGGATTCCTTGATCGACTAGGTTCTCTTTTTTATAAACAAGGTCATGTACTTATACCAACATCTCCTCATGTGGTCACAAACCACTGAAGTGGAAAATAGCACTTACCTAAAATAGGCTGTACAACACTATCATCGCGGTTACAAACCAAAACAACCTATCAAATATCTCGAACTTAATTATGCGTAACCATTTAGACACTGTCAGGTGATAAGTGCATGTATCGAGTTGAGAATACAAGTTTCCCTTTGAAGACAGAACCCTCACAGTAAATGTCTTGTTTACAACAGAAGATCCTACGACATCACAGCGATAATGATGTTATAAGTATTCATTATTGCATCTGATTATATACACATTGATGCTAAGTTGATGTTTTGGTATAATTTAAAATACGTTTTATCGATGTACTAATGACATTCATGCCGATGTATTGTACCTTAACTGGTGTCAACCATGTTCGTTAGAATAATTTACCTGTAATTATTGAATTTCCATTTTAATTTTTTCAGAGAGTACGTTCTTGTTATTTGATATTAATCGCATAAGAAAACAAATGAGATTGGGGTAACGAAGACGAAATCAGAAAATCCTTTGTGCATTAGAAAGAATATCACGAATACTTGTTCATTCTAATCATCAGTCTACACATAAGTGATTTTAGCAACCAAAACTTCGTGCGGAACTAAGCCCCATTATGTGGAAAGTCAATACACACGTTATATAAAGACTATAGGATACAAAACAACATATAAATAAAATAATAACTAGAAATATGAAGAAGGAACTACCGTGACAGAAACAATAAAAGTGAAGAAATTAATATTGTCTGAGGGAAGCTGGTCCTGTTTCTGATCGCTTTTATAATTATACAAAGGTGAACTTCGCTTACAATTATGTTATGTTATCCACATGACATTTTGCTTTGGGATGCTTTACACGGAAATTGAAACTACTTTTAAAAAAAGAAGAACTCCCATGTATGTTTTTTTCAAAATGTATGTATTTTTGCAAATTTCGTTTTTGAACGTAAGTGTTGCTAAGTAGTCCACTTTTAAGCAAAATATGTAACGTTCAAAATAGATATAAAAAAGTCGACGATCAAGCGAACTAGTCGTTGTTGAACTGTTCACGGTCATTGCGTAATTATATTAATGATAATGTATATCTGTGATAAAACACGATCCCACCATTGAAATCCTGAGTAACTGCATTTGTCACACTTTGAATTCAAAATAATGTTTTGCTTAAATGTTTTGACTCTTCACTATTTATAATTGATATCATATATGAATTGTATACTCTTCATTTTGTTAACAACCATATATTGTCATTAACATGGTGTGTGTAAAAGGGGTATGCTTTGCACAGAGAATATACGTCCGACAGTGAGAGAAACATTCTTTGTATTTTTTTTTTTTTATTATACACAAAGTAATTGAAAACCTACTATAACTCTTTTGTAAAATAGAAATACATATTACGCCGAATAATTATCTTACTAATATTACCAAGTTGCTTCAATAAATAATATCTTCATCAGAATTTCCATTATTATTTTTTAACTGGTTATCATGCACATAGCATAAGCCTGGTGTAATGTTACCTCGTCAGTTATATTGATGCGTTTCTGATTATAGCCTATGATATATATAACATAAAAATGCCTGCTACTTGAAACGAAAGTTTAAAAACGCTATTAAATAGAACGATTAAAACTAAAATTGAGTTTTTTGTAATCCTTTATGAAATAATGGTAATTAAAATCCTTCTCCATTTCTTATGTTATTCATATTCAACTTTTGCCCATTCTAGTAATACAAATTAGTTGATTAAAAGCCACGTAAATACTTTACACATATGCTGTACTTATTATCTGTGTTTAAATTATAGAAACTGTTCCGACATTTCAATGTTATGAATAGCTGTTCTTAATAGTCGAACAGTGTTAATTAAACATTAACGTCTGCTTCTGCGTATAACCTTAAATAGCGAATTAATAATAATATCATGTATTTCATTAGTTGCATCTTTTTATTTGACATTGACATTGCATCTTATTACCGCTAGCTATTTTAGACTAGCCAATCAGTGGGCCTCCTGGTTAATACACAAAATGACTTCAATGGATGAATTTGCTGTTGATCTAATTTCACTTTCAATTAGAACTGGTGTTGCAGAAACCTGGGCCGTTCTCGATACCAGGTGTTATTTTCCGATGTTCAAAGGGAACCTCATGCATTTAATTATCATGATATACACTTGCAAAATAACTTTGATAAGTCTATATGGCAGGTAGAGAGGAGTTTTATAGTGAAATGTATTAATGTTCTCTCTGATAGTTTAATAAACGCTACTTGATCATCGACAACAATATTTCATTGCAATACATTTATTTGACAATGAATAATATACGTCATGTGTGATAGTAGCATTGACAAAAACGTATGACCATCGTTCGTTGTCCCCGATATTTTGCTTTGACGTTAAGAATAGTTTCCATTTGTCTTTTTGGCTTCTAAAACGGAGGGGTATAAGGTTCTTGAATTTCACCTTTAGATATATCGATGACGTATTATTTTAAAATTAAATAGCAAGAGTTTATAAACCACGTCGATCGTATGTATCCTTCTGAACTTCAACTAAAGGACACTATATGGTCTTCAACATTAGCCGCTTCCTTTGATGTTTCCTTACAACACCGCCAACAGGGATTGCTGACTACTTAACTGTGTTTTAAGTGTTGAAATTTAAATTTTCCGATTGTTTACTTTCTTTTTCCTGAAAGTAACATCCCTGCTTGCCACATCTTCGGTGTTTACATGTTGATTCGATATTCACGGGGTCACACCGAATGTAAAAAGAAATCCATGATATCGAATCATGACAGACAAGCTTACCACACATGGATGAGGGAGCATGTTGAACTTTACTATGGGAAGGTTGAATATTCGACATCAAGATATCCGTGTGAAAAGCTATAATTCCTTGTTGGTTATGTTTATCGAGTTTTTCGATTATTTTCACTAATAAGAGGACATGATAGGCTATGGACTTGACGACGATTGATATGGCGGGTTTGTCGTTTACACAGGAGATGCTTACCCTTCTGGAACATTCAGTCTTTGTGTGGTTTTCTCAAGGATTTCCATGAGATTATAACATTGCTCATATGTTGTCCTAGTTTTGTCGTATAAGGTTTACACTTCGGTATTCTATATTTTTCTTTCTTTTCATAAGAAATATATTTAATATTGAAAAGGATGCACTCTCGAGTTTTTCTACGAACACTCTAATAATATAATTATATAATTGAAAGCAAAACAAGTTCTTGATACAGAAATATGTTTATTCATTTACCTGTATCAAAGTTATTTACAATAACACTATTTAAAGAGTTCATTAACATCAATTTGTGTATTGGAACCGATTTCTACTTAGGTAAAACACAAAGTTCAGACCTATATAATCTACGTGACTAAAGTGTTAATTTATATACACAAGTGTAATGCATTTTTATAAGGTAGTTAATGTATCTGTTTAAAAACAGTAATATCTTAAGTATTTTAAAATAAGGATTACGGTTTAAACGTTGTCACTATATATGATGTGTGTCGAACGGACAAGATTGTTTCTTATGTAACTTTTCTAGACATGCTGCTCCAAATTCACAAACATTCCTTAATTTTCCATGAAGCTATATCTAAAATGCCTGCCATGTTTCCTGTGGTTATACATCTTTGGAGCACTCAATAATAATTGAGTTAATTGATGGGCTATTTACAAGTAATTCAGGTAGTTGCATGATCTATTGGGACCTAAAGTGAGTGGATTATTTACTGAGAATTAAGATTGGTGGATTAACTGTTGAGAACAGAATGGCTGGATTATCAAATGAGAACAAAGGTGGGTGAGATTATCTGCTGAGAATAGGGTGGCTAGATATTCTACAGAGTATTGAGGTGGGTGGATTATTTGTTGAGACAGGATGGCTGGATTACCTTATGAAAACTAAAGTGGGTGAATCATTTACCGAGCAGGAAAATGGTTTGGCTATCTGCTGACAACTAAGATGGTGTGGACTGTGAACTGGTGTGGTTGTGAACTGGAAAGGAAGTTACTCGATTATTTACTGAATACGAAGTTGATTAGATTATCTGCTGAGAACAAATATTGGTAAGGTTATCTACTTGGTACGCAGATAGCTGGATTATATATTGTGAAGTAAAATGGGCGGCTGGATATTCTGCCGAGAACGAAAGTTCCTGTATTATCTATTAAAAAATCGTATGCATTGTTTGTCTGCTGAAATCTAAGGTGGCTATATTATCTACGATTGTGGCTTGATTATCCAGTGAGTCGAAAGGTGGCTGGATTATCCCCTATGGAATAAAGGTGGGTTGATCATTTACTTAAAACAAAGTTACTGAGAGCAATAGTGGATGGATTATCTACTTGGAAGGAAAGTGGTTAGATTACGTACTGAGAACTTGAGTGACTGCATTTCTACTAAAAACAAACAATGTTGGATTACCGGGAACGGAGAATAACCTAAACGACTCGATTATCGAGGTTCCATTGTTACAAGCGTCTGGATCCTCTGATTGGATTGTGTTTACATAGACATATTATGAGACGCGATGTTTTGAGTAATCCATACTTTTCGAAAACATATTAATATTTTTGTTCGATCAAATAGGTTGCATTAAATATCAGTTGCCAGAGGTGTTGTGTTTCTTTCGTCTTTACTTATCACATATGCTATGTTCTTAATTTAGGTCTGTTATATAATGTTAAGCTATGATATTGCAATCTGAATCGTAGAGACAATAATTTTTATTTAGCAACATAAAAATAATTATTGGAAAACAAACAATTCACGGTATTTCCATTCTAAAATTTACGATATATATCACATATTAAACATATTTGTTTGTTCTAGTAAGTTTTACATTTTGGTTTGTTTTACTTTCCAAGCACATTTTAAAAAGTTATATTGTTATGTATTTTCCCGTTTCGATATGTTTTGGCATTATATATACATACGCCTTCAGGCACATAATACGTATATACATAAAGGAATTACGTATTTACGGTGAAAGATAAAATAGAAGATTGTATCTACACAGCTGCCATTTTAATATATTTACTACATAGGCGATAAACATACGGATAATGCATGTACATTCTACAACAACAGCATACATCATATCTCATATTATAAACAAGAGGCCCAGAGGGCCTGTATCGCTCACCTGAATAAGTTTAAAATAATTGGTATAAAGTAAAGATATAGCACTCCATGGTAGGGGCTGTAAGTACATATGAAATTTCAGAAAGATTCATCCAGGACTTGAGATATAGCGAGAATAAACTTCAAACAGAGCCCCACCCCTATGCCCCTAGGGGGATCATACCCACCATTTATACAAATTTGAGTCCCCTTGGCCAAATGATGCTCCAGACTAACTAAGGATAAAATCCCTTAATCCCTACGGTAGGAAAAGGATTTTGAAGGTTTTCCCCTATTCGGCCCGCCCCTCTGCCCCAAGGGGGGCCATACCCACCATTTATACAAAATTGAGTCCCCTTGGCCCAAGGATTCTCCAGACTAAATTAGGATAAAATCCCTTAATTCCTACGGTAGAAGAAGGTTTTTTAGTCAAAACATATTTGGTCGTTCGGGACTAGTAGCGTTTTAAAGGAAAAGTTGACGGACGGACGGACGGCCGGACGGACGACGGATGCTGCGGTATGGCATAAGCTCACCATGGTCCTTCGGACCAGGTGAACTAAAAGTGACTTCATAACTACGAAAGTACGTATACGTCAACAACTGAGTAACAGTAGCAATGTTACCTTTATCTATTGTCGATTTATTGAAATATTTCCAAATTTTCTTTCACTACGATTACTTTTTAACATTTTATCACTTTGTAATTGCACAAATTAATTATCAGTCAAGGATTTGAAAATGACGGATTATATTGTTGTGTAAATGCGGTTTCCCGTTCCCTAGCTGATGATGATGCAAAATACGCACGCGCCTGCGTATGTTTTGTGCTAAAACCAGAAATAGCATTGATGTGTTATCATTACCATATGAAAAATGAATATACATTTCTCTGTTCGTTTGCCTTATACTGTTGTCAATACACTAGTACTAAGAACAATACAACAAAGCGATCATACTCTGAACTATTCATTTGTGACGTACGATTATCGTATCGACTGTATGGAAATAACCCCACAGCAATACACAAAGTCTACATACATATTATGACGATTGCAAAACATGTCAAAAACATATATAAGTGCATATTTCATTAAATACACGGTTAATTCTGAGGTAGATATTTCGGTGATGTAAATGCAAGTTTTACATGATGGGTTGGTGTAGAAATCAGTATTAAAAAGAGATAACGTAGCACCGTCTGCTGGACGGGAGAATATATATATATATATACACTACGTCTGGTTTGGAGTAAAACCAATAGACCACATTGAATAGGCGTTTTAATCTCAACTGTCTTTCATGTCATTCCCCCATATAATAATGATGTTTCTGTTATTTTTTAGCTGAAATAAGCTTACTATTCCAGTTACAAACACATTCGTCACATTAGCCAAATAGGGGTTGCTGATTTTTTCATATCCCACTCATTACTAATATGACCACCTGTAACTGTGTACATCGTCCCTACTCCATGAGCATCATCCCATGTAGCCAACGCTACCTAGATAATCTATATCAAGTATCGATAATTGCTATCGTCTGCCATTTGGTTTCCATATATCGAAGTGACGCGATGTCAAAAGGCACCAGCTATATGGTTATAAATGGCATTTTTGTGATAGAATGGACGGATTAATTTTATGCAATATATATAAATGCTGCTGACCATCACATGACATGTTATTTGGAACGTTAATGGTAGTATTTTCTCTCAATAAATCCACCAGTCTTGGGATTTGCAGATAGAACTTCCTTCTCCTCTAAATGCCTAGGCAGTTCACCAAACGAGAGAACATTTGTCACAACAAAGTGACGTGACTCATTTCCTGGTCTCACTTTGTTTTAGGAGAACATTACCATACACAACACAACATTGATTAACAAACTGCTAGACAATGTCAGTCCTTCTTATGTGTCCATTATTGCACAAATAGTCCCTTGAGTCCGCGGATGTGAATGACGAATCCTGCCGGAGCAGTAACGGGGTCGGCGTTCGGGCTTCCCCGGACATATTTGGTTTTTCGAATCGGGGCAGATTCAACGTCACTTGTTTACAGTTGCGATCTTGTAACACTTTTTCGCCCAGGGCTTTATACTGCAAAGAAAAACATACATATTTAAGTATTACAGGGAAATACAAATGAGTAGCGTCGGTAAAATCAGGAAAACAAGCAAAATTATAAGAGTGTAAAAAACATAAGATGCTGATGATTAGACGGTGTTAGACTCGTTAAAATGATATAAAGTTTTGTGTGCAGATGATAGTTAGAATGGAGGCTAATGTTCTGAAGCGAAGTGCGGGGATAGTAAAGCTATCATAGGTACACCCCCAAATCTGTAATTCGTTTGTGTTTTACGGTATCTCACATACTGCTCATTTCTCAACATGTCATGTATATGGGAATCGAAACAATTATTCTGGTAACAAACCTATTTTTAACCATTCATTGTCGTCTAAAATAACATGTTGAGAAGACCAGGTGACGTCATTGAGCGTATTGTGGGGGACGAGTAATGAACTTTGGCAATGGTCTGTTTTGTTCATGGTGTTCCTTAGGTCGGTTGAAACCGGATCAGTGTCAGAACGCATGCTATGGAGGACAGGAAGAGATCCCACACAGTTCTCAAGTTGTCTTTGTGGTTTTCGTTTGTGGCGATATAACTCAGATATGTACAAATGCTTTCGTGGTCTAAACAGGAACTGGCTTTAAAATTGAATGCATGTGTTATCGCCCTGTATAATTGCTATCATTTTTTGGAACAACATCCCAAAAATAATCCAATTACACTTTTCTTGTTAGATCGATATAATTTCAAAGGAACTATGTGTTTCATGTTGCGTTAAATGTCCAGTTAACCTCATTATTGTATCATAGTTATAATTAGTCATCCTGCGAAATTGCGTCAAAGAAGTTCACAATCAAGAAGATCACACTCGTTTATGTGTGACTCTGATAGAGGATTCAATTTTTGTATGATGTTCATTCTTTAATTAGTGTTTTAGCGTCGTTTCTGTGTTTCAAGAGATCTCTACGCTAGCGCTTGCGATAAAATCAGTCGAATACGTTTGCTTTTCATCAACACACGAACAGTTTGTTTGAATCAGTTGGTTGCTAGCCAGTTTTTACCACACATAACGATCTTGTCTATTACTTTGACATATAATGAGCAAGCATCAACAACTACATAATGACATTTCTATGTTAAAATGGGTCGCCAAAGGAAAATTGTAAACGATGGTGGTTATTACACATTCATCTGATTTTACATGTTTTCTTTAAGAATGTTGCATATTATCAAGGTTGAATGCATGTGCTGTGTACTTATTCTTTTCTTGGAACTTTCTCTTCGCCTTTTTTCTTGTGTACTCTGCTGTCAATTGCTCTATTAAAATAGTCGGATGTCTGAACGGAAAACAGTTTATCGGTTTTGTCCCTGTTTCCTACTCTGAACCAGTTGTATTCAGGGTCAGATATGTTACTCGAGATGATGGTCCCATATTGTAAACGTTGAAGTCTACTAATTTTAACATTTTAAATTCATGTTCTTTACAATCGAATAGTTTTCCATAACTGGTGGTCAATATTCTTTTCGTAGAACATATAACGTTAGTGTATACTTACTATAAAAATAGCATTACATATTCCGAGCAGAATTCCTGCAATGATGTCTGACACGTGATGTTTGTAGTCATAGTAACGTGTTAGGGAGCAGGCCAGTGCCAACACGACTAGGGACAGCTGGATGACAGGTTTTAGGACCAATGAATAGGTCACTCTCACCCTCTTTTCCAGGTATAACTAAACATGGTAAACAAACGATTCGTCAATTGTTGTCAAAGAAAAATATGTTAAGTGAACGTTTGCTTGCATAGGTCAACAAATCATTATATAATAAATACCACCATAAATATGAATTCAAATGGAAATCATGTTAACGTTAATAAAGGAAGGACAAACATCCGCACTCAACGTCAATAGGAAAACCCATCACCAAAAAACAAGAAATAATACAGCGAATATGCTTTAGCATCGGTAATCCCGCGGCAGTTGGGGATCGTTATTTTAACATATGTACTTTTCAATGTAATACTAACACTGGTGAAGATGGCTCCGTACATAGAGAATGCAGCATGGCCCGAAAGAAAGGAGAATCGGCTGTCTCTCATGATCTTTGCACTGTAGGATGTCCCGGTACATTCGTAGTTTGTAACATACCTACAACCATTATTTAGATTTCACAATAAAGATAATACAGAGCAAAAAATATCATGCATTTTACTTCGTGTTCGTTATTCTTTATGATGAAAATATCGTAATTAACTATGAGAAGCGTCGGTGTAAGGTGGAAATATGGCCCCTTTTTTCACAGGGTTCACACTACCAAGTTATATCGAAGTAAACTATCACCTCAACTGAAACATATTTCCTCAATCCTCTTTCGTGTCATGATCACCTGTCTAACATAACTTATTCTCCGTTTGATGAAAGCAAGGTCGAACAACTGACGCTGTAAGATTCAGCCTGTGGTTCTCATAATTATTGTTTTTTTTCTTTTTTCTGTAAAGCCAATACACTGTAAAATTATCTGTTAAAATAAAAAGCCCGGAATACAGTGTTAGCAGATGTACGTCTATATAGTATGTGTGATTCAGCGATAAACCAGGACTAGGTATCGTAACTTAGCTAGCTTTCAAAACTATGAATTTTCCGTTCTAGATGGAGTAAATGTATCCATCTTATTTCTGATTTAAAACAGGAAGCTGTATCAATGTTTCCACATGGTGTGATTTAGAGACTTGTTTGTAGGATAGTATTGTTGATAAGAGCTACAATGAAAAAGAAATGTTGAAGATTAAACATATAACTTAGAATATCCCCATCAATATTGTATGACTTTGTGATGTCATTTTGTTACCTTTGTGATGAGCATATTATCTTTATGGATCATATCAGGTAAATATGATACAGGAATGACAAAATAGATTAAGTGCTTCCTTTTAAACCTTTCAAATATACAGCGAACTAGATAGTAATGGCTAACACTAATGTAGTTAAACACAAACCAGATGTATGTTGTGTCGAAGCTTTACATTTAACGCAACATGAATTTCTCGAGATTGCACTAAAGATTATATTCATAATTAGCAAAAATCAGGACCTACAGTTGTCAAACAGATATTTCTATTCACATCTACTGAACGATTTCGGTGAATGCCCTGATTGTAAGATATAGCTAGTGTCGAACGTTTGTACATGTGTTTGTTTGTATGGGGTTTAACGTCTTTGCAAAAGCTAAAATCATATGAATTCGGGTTGTACAGATGAACAGTCTTCTTTCATAATATAAAACTATATGACAACGTTAATTCCACAATCGTTAGCTTCTCTTTTCTTGGAAGTATAATACCAGCCTCTACTAGTTACAGTTGATTACGCTATTCAAGGTCATACATCAGACCGTTTAACAATAAACTTCTTGCAATTGGCTCGCGAGTTTTGCCGTAGATGCTTCAGGTTCTTCGATGAAGAAACTATTTAACATTTATCATTTCAACGCAAGTGATTTAATATCGAAGACTTGTTTACTGAAGCTGGTCATCCAGATATTTTCCGGGTTTGATCAGAGACCTTATTATTGGTGCTATATTCCGATGCAGCTGCAATGCGGTGCATTTTGTATTTTTGTCCTTTTTCCTTTTTCTGAACTAGACCTTAGAGTATTTTTAGGCTAATGACTATTATATTCGATTTTGTGTTGTTATGAAAGAGTAACGTTCGGTTCCACTTAATATTAGTATACCTACCCTTCTGAACAGTTTATGCTACTGAAGTTTGGTCGACAAACGTCAAAAAAATGGGGCCTTGGTCTGCCGATTGAAAATTTGAAACCTTGTATGAAGACCTCCACGACAGTAAAGCCAAACACGAATACACACGCTCCTTTGACGAAGACGAGCAGGTCTCTGTTAGCCAAACTTCGTTCCCTAGATGTCAAACACCGGATGACCTCTGTCATCAGCATCTAGTATAGGGGAAATTACACTTGTTAGTTTTCATTGTAATATTGGCAACATATTTCTATTTTTTCATTAGTCAGCACATCTTCAAATGCGATTCAATACAATTTTACCAATATACTCACTATCTTAGTGATAGTTGCCAACATGGTATGACAAGCTTAAGACTAACTAGATACCCAACACTTCAATAAGGAACACAAAGGCACAATACACGTTAATGCAAAACGATTACTATAAATTTGAGGTAACAAAGAAGCTACTTAAAATTTTGCTTTACCATATGGCAGTTGATTCATCAACAACATCAGAATTCAAAACTACCGGAGCAGAAACATTGACAACTTTATAGTATTTTGTAATATTGGTCATCATAAATATAGAAAATAGGACATTATCACAAATAAAACTCCATAACAGAATGAGGAACGGAAGAAATCGTAGATAATAGTTATTATGTTCCCTGATTAAAAATACATCTTTTCCTGTCACATGATTACATCGTTACTTTATATAACAGAAAAATATCATCTCTCGTCTCTAAAAACAACTAGAACCTATTACCCCCCTTTGACAGCATTAGTTATACTGATTAACAAATAAACACACTTGATTAATTACATGTTGACAACTGACAGTTTGATAATAGGCAGCTGAGCAATCACCTAGTTGTACTAAGTACATTATGTACATCTCTCACAATATGCTTTATTTTACAAAACATATGCCCTATATCAAGACTCTTGGTGTAAGTGTTAAATGCGTAACTGGTCTTTTTAGATGCTAATATTGCGCAACCTGTCAATATGTTTATTTTAAAACAACATAAAATTAGTCATCAAGGATTAACAGACATTCAGAAGAAGCTTTTCAGTAACTATTTACTACATATTCAGCAGAAATAAGGTTACACTGACTCTGACAAGGGCTACCTTCTCCTCATTTGGCAGATAATCTCGTTCATTCCTAAGAACTAGCTCTTTTTAGATTAGTTGATTACCAGTATAATTACCGTCTGAAAAGTCTGATTGGTATTACAAATGAGGGTAATATCCAGTTATACTTAGGTTTCTTCGTAGTAGTATCCTATTAATTGATGGTGGCACAAGTTGAATGATTTATAAACCAAAACAATCGATCTTACGTCTCACCAATTGGTCAGATTAGTAAGGACACTCAAAAATTATTTCCGAATACAGAATATTGTGTATAAGAACTTTTCTACTAACAAGAAAATTCAAAGATCCCGCAATTATAAAATAGACTTTCCGTTAAATAAAACTGCAGCAAAGGTCGGCTAATTTTTAAATGGTGAAGGTATTTGAGGCTCATGTTCAAAGTGCGTTTTTTCTGTTTACCCATCGGCTTCAATGTTGTTACTTACCATAAAGAAGGGGATGGAGAACCCCATGCCAAGTAGCAGGGGGTCGGGGATGGTATCTTTCTTATAGGGGTATCTGAGACTCTGATCGTCACAGAAGAATCCTGCATGGTAGGGCGCCCCTGTCTTATACAGTAGCAAGATTGGCAGGCCAACTATATAGAAAGAGAAAGGAAAAAACACGTTAATGTTTTATCATAAACATAACTAATAACTTTTTATATACTTAAGGCTCTTAAAATTAAATACTTTAATTTCGTCATTTATTTTAATCTTTGACTTCTTTGTATACTCAATCGTGCACAGTTATCTGTTTTATAACCTGGAATAAGGCAAAAAGGTAAGGCGAATACTTAATGATAACGCTGTTATGCTTAGTCCACTTTTGCTAAACATGCCATGCATATGTTTTAAGAAGTTATATTATGATAAGATGCACATACAGTACAGATGTAACACAATACATATCCAACACACACGCAGGCATAAACATAAGGAGATATTAGCCATGTGGCATAGGACCAGTAGTTAGCGCCTGGTAAGGCAGCTCCTGCGAATTCCTCTAAATTGTATGGATTAATGTCTATTTCTAACTGTATTGATTATATAATTGTATATCTTTGTACTGTAAATCGCCATAGAGTGGCTTATTCTATCTAGATAGGGCGCTATATCAAATGTTGTATATTATTATTAGTAGTATTATTAAGTACAGTACAAACGTATGCAAACACATATCACAACATACGTGTAGATTCGATACTCTGCTGTCAACAATACTTGATATGTTCCCTTTTCTCACCTTTCTCTTTTTAATTCACAGATCATATTATACATGTGTATACATAGGCGCAGGAATCACGATAGTTACAGAACGAATGTACTATCAACATCTTTCAAACTGTCACTGTCATTACATTAACTCCACTCTCACTAAATTTGATCTCACATTTTGTGGCTTTATTTCCTTCTTCTTCAGTACATGCTAAACTTAATGTTCGATACAATTAAAAGAAATACCAGGTATGTATAAATGTCTGTGTGGAAACATGTTAACTAACAGCACTCTATGTGCACACTGTTTCCTCCATTCCATACTCGGTATACCTAATGTTCCTTATAATAACATGCATGACATAGATAATCTGTATGCAGAATGTTTTCCTATAAAGACATGTACGTTTACAATAGGCCTACTCGATTTATTTTATTTTCCTGTTAAAACACATTTATTTTTCATTTTTATCCTTGATATTTGAATGGTATGTATGTCATCCCTCTACTAACGTACCAACGTTAACATTACACATGGCGATGCTGTTACCAATGAAGATGAAAGATGCGTATCTGAGTGTACATTGTCTGAGAATAAGAGGTTTTTGCTATACCTATCACGGTTACGGTAACACCAGATACAGATTATATTAAAACAATTCAATTATCCATTATTTCTATCGCAACAAAACCGTTGTGTATCTTCATTAGAAACGCAAAACAAATAAATGAAAAGCATTCAATGTTTTACTTCAGTGATGGCAAATGGGCGGGTTACAATGTTTTGAGGCAAATCAGAATATACAGTGGAATGCATGAATTCTGTTTATTATAGCAAGAGACCACACCAATGTATTTATATTATCAAATAAACATTAGTCCAGGCACGTGATGATGCTCAAATTGATGTCGTTTATTCTGTGACTATCACGTGGGTATAGCAGTCTTAATGTCTCGCGCCTATTAGACACATTGGCCCTATCTTGCTCATCTTGACAGAAGCCATGTATACTGATTCAAACAGATACATCCTAGCATAGCTTAGCCTCTTGTAACATATGGTAACTGTGGCGCTACCCTGATAATTCAGATCAACAGAGAGAAAAAAAACACAGTATTGCACAAGTATATGCAATTCCAGTGCCACGTCGACGGCGGAATATGCAAGGAAATAACGTCAATCCAAGATTTCAGCGTCATTATATCTTTTCCTTTTTTTAATATCAATTCGGTATCGTTGAAAATAACCAGTCAAAATGAAATAATATTTACTTGAAGATATCAATATTTGTTAAGTCGTGTAAATCCGATCATGGTTCGTGATTAGATTTGTACGACACATTTCATTCCATTATTGGTGTTGTGTTTATATTTACTCTTGTAATGTAAAATCTCATTGACCATTTCACTTGCTTTATATGAAAAAAATCCTTAGAGGAAGCACTAATGGCCTTTTATAGTAAAGTTCCCCTCATTAAACATGAATTGGAGTTTCACATGATATCAATAAAGAAAGACCAGTGCGATTTGAATGATACTTCATCGCACAATGTCGGTATCTTTTAGTCTTTTTCGAACAATATAACTCCAGCCGCAGTCTCTTGGAAATCACCATCATCCTAATAAGATATATTCAATGTCGAATAAAGATATTTTATTACATTAAACGATTTCATTTCAATTAATTTGCCTAGCTAGCAGTGCATTATGGGATATTCAGGACAGCCACCATAACAAGGCTAAATTGTATTTCGAACGTCAATTCGGATGATTAAGGATTATTTGATATCGGTTGATTCAATGGAAACGATATTTTTTTTTTATTTAAAGCTTTAAAAGCAAATACTGGAACATTTCTAGCTGTAATAATACGACCAGTTTTTAGTTTCAACTTATCATTAGACCAGAACACAATAAACCGACCAGAAAGTCAATTATACTGTGAGTGTGTTACAGACGTAGTTTGTTAATGCATCCTCCTATTTCTGTTTTCTAGACCATAATATTTTGTTCACACATTATAAAGACGAAGCATTTCTATTCATAACCCCGTAGTCGGTAACTTAAATCTAAATTGAATTCAGAATCGCGTTTGTGTCTAATTTTCTACGCATGAATATTAGCAGAAACGAGTGTTCCCTTTGGCTATTCTAATAGTACATATTTGCCATGTATCTGATGCACTGTGAAGACGTTTTAAGTGATATGCGATGTTATGGTAAGTAAATAAACTATATTTTGGTCTGCAAACAGATCACTTTATATCTGTTAAAGGTAGAAGAGCTATGATAGAGCCGCAGCTGATCAATCTTGCCTCCGATGAGGCTAAGTGCTGGGGCTCAGCACTTCCACTATCTATCTCATTAAGTTCTTCATGCAATACATTTGCAGGATTAATTGCCAATAAAGTACCTGTTACGACAAAACCGTTCCAATTTCAACGAATCAATCTCCCATACTGATGTCTCTCTGTGGCAAGTAAGGACCTGTTTTTTGTTCGTTTCGATGAATTGTTGGCAATTGAAACCAGCAGGTGTAGTATTACAGCCTTATGTATTACTTTCTGTATCACCACACCGACGTAGCTAAATTGCCAAATGTAATGAGTTTAATCTTCCCTTATGGGTATGCTATATAGAATTATTAACTTTTCTTGTGTCTGATTGCTTAAACCGAACTTATCGCATAGAATCGTAGCTTTCGCTTGCCATACGTTTACCTAACTCTTTGCTGACTACATTTCATTGTAATTAAACAAGGTAAGACATGCATTTGTATAACTGAAGCCATAGAAGAAATGTATACATTTTATCTCATAAAAAACGTTGACTTTAGTCTAAATCCATGCTGATATATATCAGTTTCAGGTATTTATCAAAATAAAACTGAGTTAAAGGTATAAAATGAATCATGATTTATAGGAATATCCTGACAAGTAATGATGTTTAAATATAATCAATTATATAAATAAGTATGCCAGTTTCGCACCTCCCTAGAATGTGGTGTGTTACAGCCTCATGCTTAAAAAACAACTAAATACTTTATAATTACGTACTTAGTAATAATGTATACACAGTTGGCTTTAAGAGGGGTGGCAATGTGTCTGCAGTGAATACATTCCTAACCAAGCACTGTCACCGAGGTAAACTCCGGTAAGTCGAGAGCGGGTTTGAGGGAAATTTCAAAATAAAGACAACGATATGTTTAATGGGTGTGATAGGGGATAAATACCAGGTAGGTCACGGGAACTTGAGGACAGCGGGATGGGATGGAGAAAGCATGCCAGGTCGATCAGAGGCTTGACGGGTTGGAACGATTGAATGGCAAACCATGTTAGTCAGTCCTGGGCATATGAGGGGGTATGGAATAGGTAGAGCATAACAGCTCGAAGTGGAACCAACACAAGTAGGACACACAAAAAGGACTCGACAATGAAATGTTTTGGTATTATAAGGCCCACGAATAATCAGATAAACGAAGGAGGAGACAGATGTGCTAATGTACTCCTCTTCGTTCACAGTGTGATAATGATGAGGTATTATAAAACTAGTTAAAATGATGAAATGTACCGTGACCGATACTAGCACAGTAGTATGTGGGTTTTATGATAGCTGGGATTGAGAGTTAATGTGAAAAATACTGATGCTATTGAGTTATTACCATTAGTTTCCTGCTGTTTTTGACGTAATTACTCTAATGAAATGAAGAACAACCCTAACGTTATGGGATACAATGGTTGATATTCCTATTACCGTGTATATAAAGTAAAAATTAATAAACTTTCAGATATGCACACATGGAATATTTTCTGTGTTAAAACATAAATTAGACGAAACTGTTACATGGCAAATTGTGTATTCGTCTGATTTCTTCCACAGAGGAAACGTGGTGCATTTTACTTCACCTAGGCAACCATTTCACCTAGGGCAATTATGTTACTTTTTGGTCTAATTAAATATACGTTGCTCAAAACCATTCAACAAGTGTTTAACTTTCAAACTTATTTTAATGCATAGTTAATATACTGTATAACAAAATAGTATAAACATGGGGGAAAACACGCAAAATCACTGTATATCACCATGACTAGTCATGTTAGCCTAGAACAGATGAGGTGCCTGCATGGCTTGATATTGTGTTCAAATAAGCATTAAATCATTCCGGCAGGAGGCAGAATACAAATCGTGACGATCAGTATGAACAGAGTCTCTGTTAAAACATACCTCTCACGTGTAATGTAAACCGCAATCATTGCTTGTGAAAATAGAGGCATTAGAAAATGTGAATACAATATTAGTAGCTTACTCACTTAAAAGTAATTGTGACCTTCCCATATATTTACTAAACTACTTAAGTTTTTCATGGAATTATTCTTAAAGGATTGGATATTTCGGTTATATTGACGTCCTTATATTAAAAAATAGTGCCAAAAATACAATATGAGTCTGTATATCTACAACACACATACCCAGTACAGTACTTGACATTTTGTTGAGAGTAACGTAGAAAGGAATAACTACGTTTTCCGGTCAGGAAATTATCAACTGTAGGAGAATGTGAGACATAAGTGACTATGCGACAGTGTATCGGTACGCTAATCTACGCGACGTAACGTAAGGCGGCTGCTCACAGGCACTTCTATATACTTACTGTATGAATATCATATCCGACATTTTATTGCTGAATGATTTGAGGATAACACAAAAGGCGGTCGGTAATTTTCTATCAGTCACGTAGTAGTGTGTGACATGTTTGAGTACAAAATTGCACGCGACACGCGTTGTGTTTAATCAAATCACCATATTATCGAATTATGTCAAATTTGCAACGCCATTGTGCTCTCGACTGACACCGACTGGAGACCAATAAAGCTATGTTAGGACACTAGAAAATGTCAATTCTGGCACCTCTTCCTCATAAGCTCGCTAAAGTTATTTCTCCAACTGATCGTTTTAGGTTTTACATGCGTTTAATGGCGTTTAAACACACATGTAAAGCATTCTTTGGATACAACCCCGAAATAATTTAGAAAAGAAACTAATAAATCAGTAATGTTTCGCGTCACAAGCACAGTTTTTTTTACATCACTTGATATTATGTTAACCTATGATGACCTATCACATTATTGCATTTCTAACATAACTGATTATGTTTGTAAGATAGGTGTTCACCAGGTCATGAATGCATCACACTTCCTCCACAGACATATATCTTACTCAAATCAAACATGTCCGACTGTTTGATACGATTGTGACGACGTAGTCAGCATTTTCTCATTTAATAAGTGTATGTTATACATGATTGTTCCTGAGTTTATGATTGCGTGTAGTTCATGTGATATATACTTGAATACTAAATATTTTCACGTTGTGTTTAGGAAACATTTCATCTAAGCGGATCATCTAGTCCTAATAATGCTTAATGTTGCACGTCCTTATGTGTTTTATCAATAATGTAATAGAGTAAATATATATACACATGAGGTCATGAAGTTGTTGATTAAAACGCCTATATTAATACTTATATTACTCCATATTCTACTGCAATGGCGTAAAATTAACTAAATACAAAATATTATATTTTATACCTTTTTATATTTATACAACGCACAGATAGTTAGCAATATAGCGTAACGAAGTACCTATTCAATCATGTATTACGACAGAGCAGAAAATCAAATGAAGTAGATATCTACAGCATCATATAGCCAGTTAGTCCATAGGGAAGTAGATATCTACAGCATCATATAGCCAGCTAGTCCATAGGGAAGTAGATATCTACAGCATCATACAGCCAGCTAGTCCATAGGGAAGTAGATATCTACAGCATCATATAGCCAGCTAGTCCATAGGGAAGTAGATATCTACAGCATCATACAGCCAGCTAGTCCATAGGGAAGTAGATATCTACAGCATCATATAGCCAGCTAGTCCATAGGGAAGTAGATATCTACAGCATCAT
>JAUMHH010017518.1:0-10835 GCA_032359455.1 Chlamys rubida | reverse complement strand
TCTGATTTTTAACTCGAGACTAATCCCATGTCAGTCATACTCTTTTCCAATGTTGCTATCCTTTAATTGTAAATGCATAAGAGGAATAATTTGCCAAGGGAAGTAACTCTAAGCCACAGCCAAGGGAAGTAACTCTGAGCCATAGCCAAGGGAAGTAACTCTAAGCCACAGCCAAGGGAAGTTACTCTAAGCCACAGCCAAGGGAAGTTACTCTAAGCCACAGCCAAGGGAAGTAACTCTAAGTCACAGCTGCTTCGTTTAATTGCTGAATCGTCTTTATACCACTGTAAATACTTTGATACTTTAAGACAACAAAAAACAGCAGTGATAAAAAAATGCTCGAGCATCACCCAAAAATGTGTAACCTGTGCATATACGTATTTTTCCAGTGTTCATATTGTATAGGAGATACACACATGAAGATCTCATCCCAAGAACAACAATTTTTTAATTAATGATATCATATATAAACCATAGCAATCAGCCTCTGTAACAAACTCACTACAGCTCACAGTGTAGGGGTCAACATGTATCGGTGGGACAGAAACAAAATTACCAGTAATTAAATAACAAATATCATACATCTATACCATAATAACATTTCTTTAAATACAGTCTACTGCAAAGTAGGTCCTGTCAAGTTTCCACTGTAAATATAGCAAAACTAAGAAATACGATTCTCTGGACCAATCTATTTCATAATCTGTAAGGTCCCCTTTTAACTCATTCACCCCTGAAAATTTCATGATGGACTATTCCAACCTTAGAATTGGAGGAGTTCAAATGTGTTTACAGGGGTGAATGAGTTAAGAACAAAAGTAATCAGATTAAACAGGTTCCACTAGACCGCAACAAAACTGTTCTAATTAGGGAGGTATCATTATACACAAATAATCTATAGAATTAACTTAACACCAGTAATTGTATGGTCTGATCATAAATTTCCTGTTACTTTTGGCATTAATCGTAAAAACATGTACAGAACTAATTCATTTCTAAAGAGGCGCTCTATACATGTACATACAAGTTGTGAAACACCCGCTACAAACAAAGGGTAATAAACGAAATGCTAAAGTTCTGTGTTTTAATTCACCAGGTACACGAATTGCAGGAATTCACCATGAAGTAATTTGACCTCTGATAAACTAACTAGACAGAAACAGGGTGTCCATCTCTCAAAAAGAACTACAAACTCAGAAAGTTTTGTTAAAATGACATAAGACATACTCCAGTTATGGACATAGATCATGGTACCATAATGACGGACATTTGGGAAAGGTCTGCAGCGATGATAATTATAATTATAAATTAAGACAGATGCTTCTATGATGATAACAAGATGTGAGTGTTAAGGTGATGGAAACTAGATGGTGTTTGTATGATGACCAAACGATGATGGTGTTTGTATGGTTACCACAAGATGATGGTGTATGCATGGTTACCACAAGATGGTGGTGTACATGCTTGGTTACCACAAGATGATGGTGTATGCATGGTTACCATAAGATAGCATTTTTGTGGTAACCACTAGATGGTGTATGCATGGTTACCAAAAGATGATGGTGTATGCATGGTTACCAAAAGATGATGGTGTATGCATGGTTACCAAAAGATGGTGGTGTACATGCTTGGTTACCACAAGATGATGGGGTATGCATGGTTACCACAAGATGGTGGTGTACATGCTTGGTTACCACAAGATGATGGTGTATGCATGGTTACCACAAGATGGTGGTGTACATGCATGGTTACCACAAGATGGTGGTGTACATGCTTGGTTACCACTAGATGGTGGTGAATTTGTGGTAACCACAAGAGGGTGGTGTACCTGTTGTGACCACTAGATGATGGTGTTTGTGGTGACGATGATGGTGTGTGCTACGATGTGACAACTAACATACAGAATGGTGTTTAAACAACTGCCACTTGGCCTACAAAACATAAGGATATATGCTACCTTACCCTGACAAATTGATTCTCCATATCAAAAGAATTCTACACTGTAAAATAGCTTTTATGAGTGTTTTATATTTGACTATTAAATGGTCAATTATTTTTAAAGTGTAAGGTAGCATATAACATGACATAATTATTCTAATAAGTAAAGTTAAGATATCACTAATGACATAACAACAGTGTGAAATACTGACATGCTTGATTGGCTTACTAAACTACAAATCTATTAAAAACACTTCAGTCTACTTCCTTTCTTTGTCATCCAGGCCCGTATCGAATGCTAGAAATTGCAGACAGAACTATTTCTTCCTTTCAGTTTTAGGTGATAAATTAGTGATACAATGAATTTTATCACTGTAACTTACTACATGTACATATGTATACTTAACATAATTCTCCTCAGATATGCTTCTCAGCATAACCTACTAGAAAGGTAAAACACAGCCTACACTGTACGGCTTCTAAGTCCTACCATAGCTGTTCTTGGCATGACCTACTTGAGATAATGCTTTACATGAGAAGGATTACTCTCTTGTTAAAATCAACAATAATTTTGGCTTTCGAAGGTTTCACTTTCAAAAAATTGAAAATGCTTTTCTAAAATGTAATGTTTGTGTTGTATTTTGTGAAATATTCACAGCATTCAACCTTGTGAATCAACCTCTGGATTCTCATCGTCATCGTCATCATCGTCATCATCATCATCATCATCATCATCATCATCATCATCAAATGCATCGTTGATTTCTTCCTCCATTTCCATTACCTGGTCATCAATCCTGTTCATCTCCTGGACCATCTTCTCCTCCTGTTCGATATCGTCGATCTCGCCAGGAGGCGGACAGTTTGAACAGCGCGGTTTGTTGAGTCCATAGTTGATACAGGAATGGCCTACACACTGACAGCAGCCGTGGTCGTGGAACCAACGGTACTGACTAGCTCCCATCGACTTACAAGCATCCTTGCACTTCTGCAGTGCGCTACATTTTGACATGAACGCCACCGTACAGTTAGTGTCCTCCTGGTACTCGGGTTTGGTCCTTTCTCGTTTACCTGTAATCACAAATAGTCACAGTTAATTCTCCACCCACCAGATATCTCCACCCACCAGATATCTCCACCCACCAGATATCTCCTCCCACCAGATATCTCCACCCACCAGATATCTCCTCCCACCAGATATCTCTTCTTTAGTAGGAAGCCGTGCCGAATGCCAAGTTTCAAAAAAGCTTCTCCCATGCAGGCTTGAGATTTCTCTGTCTGCATCGCAGTGGTGTGGTGGACTAGTTTCTGCCCCACTTTCCTACTATTGATATATTTGATCTGGTGAATCCACAGCACCGTCATCAGGGACACAGGAAATGTATAAAACTGATGATGCTCCCCTGTTACAATTCAGACAGTGATGTCGCGATGAGGAGGTTTTGAGAGTAACAGCTTGTGTGTGCTGCCCTCCCCTAGGTAGGTAAAGATATTACATTAAATACAAGACATGCCCTCCCCTAGGTAGGTAGTAAAGATATTACATTAAATACAAGACATGCCCTCCCCTAGGTAGGTAGTAAAGACATTACATTAAATACAAGACATGCCCTCCCCTAGGTAGGTAGTAAAGATATTACATTAAATACGAGACATGCCCTCCCCTAGGTAGGTAGTAAAGACATTACATTAAATACAAGACATAGCTCCTAGACAGCACTGATATTACCACTGAAGACGTCAGACATTTTATCATCAACTTCAACACCACTGATCAGTTAAGATGACATCAGAGACCAATAAAGAAAGCATTATATGACATCACCAAACAAATATACAGTGATATCAATATTGTATAACGCTGAACACTAACAACAAGTGTTATAGAACAACATTTCTCTCGTTTCCGTGTGTGTAAGATAGAGCTGTCCAGGGTAAGAAAGGGGTGTAAGAAATTTCTATCTCACACCCCATTTCACGCCATGTGACGTCCCAATGGCTCAACAATGACGAGACGTCACGAATTTCGAAATCTCCGAAACCCCTTTGGGATTTTCAAATTTGGCAAAACCCTCGGCAAAGCCTCAGGTTTTACCAATTTGAAAACCCATCGGGTGGAATTACCCTATCTTATACCCATTGGCATGAAAGAATCGTATAATATTTCGCAATTAGCTCAGTTCATTGTTGTTTGATAAAGTGTTTCCAAACTTAATACATTGACTATTTATAGAAAAAGGATGTATTTATCGTGGACGATGAAGTGTCAAAACATTTAAATCATATGATGTATACGGTTTTGGTAGGTGTATTCCCCTAGGTATTGAGTAAAGGCAAACAGTCTGTAACGGCTATAACTGTATCTGTTAAGAGATATGGTAAACGTTTCTAAAAACCGGTATTTTAGGAAATGTTCGGTTTATGTGACAGACTCATTTTGAATCCACTGGAGAGAAATTAGTTAAAATACAATCAATTTAGGAACTTCAGTTGTACTTGGGTCTTCTGCATTTAAAAAAGGAAGGTGTAGTTATTATTGATGACAAACAATCTTTTCAATGTGAACAGGTAAACGTTCAGTTTGATTGTGCATCTATTAATGATCATTGTACTCGTACATTACAGACGGCTGTGCAACTGGATTTGTAGGCCTATTCTGTACATGTCCAGCTAACTGTAAAGACAGTACCTGTCCATCTGGCCAGTGTACATGTAACTATATACTATTGTTGTGAGAATATGATATAAACCAATTTTCCAATCATCTTAATTCAATATGTTCAATCACATTACAAATTGAACGTAATTACTGTGAATCACACAAAACACCGGTGTTCCCTCTGTATTCATTAAGGTCTATTTGTACCATATTTGGAGTACATCTTGTTTTGAATCCCTTACATTATATGTTATTTTGTTTGATTGCAATACTAAAATTGTGATTGTTCAATTATTTCAAAGTGATTATTCTTACAATGTTAAATACGAGACACCGGCATATATGTGTTAATCATCTCTGATTTGTTACTTGAACATAAAAAGAAATGCAGGTAAAATGATATCATACTGTTAAGTTAGGAAACTCCTATTCAACATTGCACTAACGTTCTGTTACAATTTAAAACAAAAATACATTTTTTTGGCAATCCTTTGTCATGTAATATAAAAATCATCCTGTTTTTATGTATGTGTTTAGTACGATTTTCTACAATTTATAATCATATTGGACACTTTCAAAACATCTACATTTTCCATATGTATAGTGAATACTTGTTATTGACAGAGCTAGGGGTCAGGTCCAACCAACGCCAATTTTGCAGAGAAAAAAGTATTTATATAGCTTAGCTAAGGGTCGGAATATATCAAGATATATCATGCAAATAGTGGAACACTGCAACTGGCAATGATCCATATCATATGAGGAATACAAAAAGATGCATACAGTCAATTTATAGTGTATGTACTGATTAAAACAAGACTCATTATAATATAGTGAGTGACTTTGTGTAATGAGGTTAGCTTGTACAAGGTCGTGAATTCCAGTGCAAAAGAGGCTGAACTCAAATTCACCTGATAGTAAACACGAGAACACAAACTAGCGCACGGGAGTTAACGTTGCTTGTTAAAACCATATCTGTACATGATCTATCATATGACTTTCTGTTGTTGATAATTACAAATCTTCTAAAGGTTCCTTGTTGATAAATGCTGTAAAGTGGGAACGTTTCATTTTTGCCAATGACAAACAGGTAGGATCAAGTCGAGTCATTCTTTAATATTCCTTGGCTAGACAGAACTTTTAATATTTTTAAAAAGGAGCATTAATCTATGTTTACGCTATTTGTAAATTTAAAATTAAAAGAATAAAAAAATAATCAATCATTTAAATTAAAGAGTTCGACTTGTGTACATTTGAGTTTTTTGAAGTTCCTACTTGTTGATGAATAATTAGAGCAATATATTTTGAACAGCGTGATGTTTGCTTCATTTCAGACTGTAATGATGGATACTACGGATCAGCCTGTATACCATGTCCTATTGCTGCTGGAGTCATAGATGATTTATTGTTATTGTTTTGTTTGTTTATAACAAATTGTAAATAACATTATTTCAGACTGTAATGATGGATACTACGGACCATTCTGTACACCATGTTCTGATGGCTGTAGCAGTAACGCATGTGACAAAACGTCCGGACAGTGTGTTCGTAAGTAGTATTCATGTCAAATGATATTTTCCAAAAAATTGGGTACATGTTCACGAACAAAACCCCCTTGGACGAGCAGGTGACTCTAAATATCACGTCCGATGCGGGACTCGAACCACAAGTTTTTTTCAAGAGGTCTAATATGAGAAAACAATTCAAACGACATATTTTGAAAAAACTAACATGCCATTGGGCATGATGCTTTGCTTGTATCGTGCTGGTATGAAGGGCTATCCAATTTATTCAAAACAACGCCTTTGATTTTCCTTAATAATACAGGGGTCAAATTTGCGAACACCTTTAAGCAACCTTTTTTAACAAGAGCTGTCACCAAGGGGAAGTACACCCCTCGCATATAATTGTGCATAAGTTGTATAACGACAATGGAAATGTCATCCTCTGTATTATGGTTTAATTGTATCCAATTTTTTTGTGGCTACCTTAACTATCAATTTTATCACTCTCGTCGAGAGCACATTTTCCCGCCATTTTCTCGCTAAAGAAAGAGGAAGTGTGATAATAGTAACATATACGCTTCAGTCTAGGCTTATTTTAAACACAGAAAAGACTGAGATCAGGATATTATAATTAAACGATGCGGAAACGCGCAGAAATAAGAAAAAAAACATTCAGTGAATAGACCAAATTGTACGGCGTATTGTTTTGTTAAAATCCTAAGGATTAGGCCAAAAAGGAAGGGCTGGCATCTCTGCATATAACTGCCACTAGACAAAAAGTTTCAAAGAAATCTATTAAAAAAAAGCAAATGCATTGCCGGAACATTTTTTCTAACCTGAAGGGGCACACTATTCTTAAAAAGGTCCGATACGCAAAAGCATTTCAGGAGACACACCAACATATGGTACTGCCACTACCCGAACAAATCCAAAGAAATATATTGTAAACTGTGCAAATGCATAAGTGGGCAAGGATTTGTCAAATTGTTTACGTAAAGTGGCATACTCCCTTAAAAAGGTCCGAAACGTAAAATTATTTCAGGAAGTACAACAATATATCGTAATGCCACTACGAATTTTTAAGAAATCTATTGAAAAATAAGCGAATGCATAGCCGGACAAATTGTGTCTATGGACAGACGGACAAGCCAATTCCAGTTTAACATCCCCTACGACGAGGAATGAAAAGTGAGTACATGTACTGCACATTGTGATTCTAATGTATATTCGCTGCATCGCACAGAAGAAATATTTGATTGTATCGGTAGTGTTTCAATTTAAGAAGTCAGGCAAACCTAATACATTAAATGAGTGTAGTATTGCTGTAGATAATGTCAAGTTGACAAGTCTTGCTTCGATTTTTTTTACGTAATGATACAGTAATACCATCTTCCAACATAGCTACATAATGGCATTATGTGTAGAGTGATGTTATTTAGCTATGTAAGAAACACTTCCGTTAGCCAACTGTGAAGATCTAAGACGATTAACAGTTGAGCACTTCAGGGTCTCTTGATTGTCAACTGGCAAGCTTGATTTAGTGTGATTTATAAGAGAATTATTATTCAGAAAAATGTATTTTTTCGTGATAAATATCGTCTATATGAGATTTGATCATTCTTCATATTTGTTTTCAGAATGTGTTAGTGGATCCTACGGTAATTTCTGTAACCAGTCCTGCCCTAATAATTGTAAAAACACCGTTTGTAACATGGTCAACGGCCAGTGTACAGGTAAGCCGGAAATCCATTTCATCAATAATTAATACTGTTTTTTTTAAGAGAAAAACAATATTTTCATTAGATGATCATCAATTGGGTCTTAGTTAGCTTTGTTATAACGTGTAGAATTGCAATAGCTATAGAAATTATCAACTCAACCTACTGGCCGGTGAAAAAAGTATACAGTACATGTATAACGAACTGACGCTGTTAATGCATCAACTATTGCCTATTTGTTGAACATATTTGATGTATATTTCCTTTGATGCTATAAGTAGCTGTGAAAATAAGAAATGAAAACAAAATATGAGGGATAAATCAATTCATTGATGTGTTAAAATAGGCGGTAAAAAACGAGAAATATATGCCACAAACTTTTAGCTTTAAATACACTCTACCAGCAATGGACCAGTAATGATACGTTTTGAAAAAAAAATCATAAAAGGTCAAAACACAGGTCTTAACAAATCATGTTCACGTATTCGAATCATTGAGTTAAGTTGTGACAATGTTTTTTCACTAAATACCCATCAATGGTACCACACTTGCTTACATAAACTTAAAACAAAAGCAATACATTTAAATTTAGTTAAGACGAAGTCAATTCCAAAGGTAATTTGTATTAACATTTATACATCCTGTTTGGCGACAAAATCAACGCAGGGAATCTACTATTTATTCTGTAAAATTTTGTATGAAAAAAAATCTTATAAGCCGGAAAGAACAAAAAGATAGTTAACCATGATTTGATCATTTGATTTTCTTTTGTTTACGAAAATAACAATACATATTTGACGCTTACCAGATATTCGCTGTATATTTACCGTTTTATGTATTGGTCGCGTTTCATTATATGCTCGCTATACTTGATATGATGAACAATGACTTAGGTGAGAACACAACATAACTTGTGAAACAAGTTAAAATAACTATGCCTGTGCATCAAACAATAATACACTTAGGTAATTCAGAGATATGTAAACAAAGAAAAATAATGATGGAAATATGATCTTATATATACAGATGTATACTTAGAAACTCATCTTATATGTACCGATACATATATGTTCTGAAACAAACAAAATATCTTACATGTACCAGTATGTACTGGGAAGATATTCTGATAGGTACAGGTATTTACTAGGAAACTGGTCTTACTTGTACAGGTATGTGTACTGTGAAATGTAAAGACGCGTGTTCCTCCTCTATGTTAGTTATGGGATGGTATGAATAATATATTCCTTAATTTGTATCTCAAGGATGTGAACTAGAATACCATGGCAGCGACTGTTCTCTGAGTTGCCCGGACAACTGCAAGGGCCATGCTTGTATTCAGGAGAACGGACAATGCATAGGTATTGTGTGGAAGTAGTTGGGAATCTTGATATGTACTCATGTAGTGCATTGTCTGACGTGCTATATTATATTTTATATAATAGCGATGCCGTACCTTGAGTAATATATGTATAATTTAACATGAGAGTCCATTTCATTTGAGGTTTATGGAACAAGATTAAAACAAAGAGCGAACGGGGGTTAGATTTATTTACATGAATTCCATATGAAATTGGGAAGAATGTGAAAAGAAATACGTTAAAATATCTGTACGGGCTGTTGTTTTACTCCATGTCCTTTTTAAAATAAAAATTGTAATTTGAATTCTGTGACATGATGCCATGAGGTGTGACGTCACAATTGAGACGGTTGGAATATACAGCTAGATACATCTCCACCACGTATTAGTATTATACATTCAGAACCCCTTTCATGGAATGACTTTTCGACACTGATAAGAGGGTAGGTTTATATCTGACCATGTTTTTGTCAAAATAATACAAGTTATTGTATGTCTTCTTTTGTTTATTTACATTATTGTCATTGTTATAGCGAAATTATTATCTACTTGCATGGTTTATGTAAATGTTTGCAGTAGTCAACGGCAACGAAATGCTATTATCTGATTTGCACAGGCAAAAAAACGTTCTGAAAAAACATGGGATTTATTTGCACTATCATGTAAAGTTTAATTCACGAATCATTAACTATTGATAACATCCATAATGCTGTCTTTAGAGTGTGTCTCCGGCTTCCATGGTAGCAAATGTGTAGACAGGTGTGGCTACTGTCAAGATGGGAGATGTGACAAATACACCGGGACTTGTATGACGTCATGTATAGATGGACTAACTGGCCATAGGTGTGACATTAAAGGTAAAATCATGTTTTTATATGTTCATAATGACTCCTTAGAATTCTTGGAAAGTCCTTCGCATTTTTTTAATATCATGCGGAATATAATTTACGATATTTATATGTTAACGAATTATATAATTGACCTGATAACTGACATACACCATGAACCTTTGTTAGAAAGGAGGCATTTACATATACAGTTGACTAATAAAAGCTTAACAAAGATAGTCGTGCGGCAAACAATTACATGTACATACATACGTACATACATGTACATACAGTTGCACACATATACATACATTGTGATTATCGCTGAAGTATGTATTGGTATAAAATTGCTTATACTTCACAATGGCTCCTTTTTTAATAATATAGACTATATAAGTTATCATATGCATGAAACAAATGCATCTTGCAAAAGTAACGGTATATGTACCATTTTAGTTGTATGATGTCAGCATTGTACATGGGTGCATACTGTACAGCTTCATGTATTAGTGTGAGTTACAAATGTTCGTAGCATTATATACTTACAAAACTGATGATACCAGGGAACATTCGATCTGCAAAATCAATTGAAATATTATTACAACTATTGAGATAGTGATGTTTGAATGGTGTTTATAATACAAAAAAATCAATATATGTCAATAGATTTGATGAAAAACATAATGTATTGAACAATGTCAGACAAAACTTGTTAAGAAACATTTCTGAATAACAAAATGAAAATAAGGTTATACATATATAACATATCTTGTAGTTGTCACTTTACCAAGTAAAGAAGATGACTTCAATGCGGCAGCAGTTGGGATAGGT
>JAUMHH010017507.1:0-10837 GCA_032359455.1 Chlamys rubida | reverse complement strand
ATACAAAATTGATTCTTTTTTTCGTACGCATGCTTCAGACCACATTTAGTTTGAATCCCTTGATTTGTACGAAAGGAAAAAAAAATCCTCAGGGGGGCTACACCCTCCGTTCAAAGATGCTCTAGAACAAATTTGGTCAAAATACTTCTATTGGTTGAGAAGAAGAATTTTGAAGATTTACGGTAACCATGACATTGTGGCAATAAAAGGACTAGGGTATTCTTCACTAATAAGGTAGAATAGGTCTTTCATCATGATGATCATATTTTATAGATTTAAAAATATTCCAAATATGTAAATTACCTATTTTCCCCCCATTTCGACCAGCCCCTCTGCCCCCAGGGGGGCGGGCGTAACCTTTGTTTATACAAAATTGAGAACCCTTCGGCCAATAATGCTCCAGACCAAATTTAGTCAAAATCCTTTGAGCCGTTCATGACTAGTAGCGTTTTAAAGGGAAAAGTTGACAGACGACGGATGCAGGACGCCGGACGCCAGGCCACGGCATAATATAAGCTCACTTGGCCCTTCGGGCCAGGTGAGCTAAAATGATAGAGAATACGTAATAGCACAGACACTTTGGTGCAAATGTAAAATATAATTACAACATATGATAAATATTAAATTTATTTAAAATGATTAAATCTGTGATTCCTAATACATGTATAAGTTTCTAAAACTCAGGAATTCATATTATCAGGATGTAATATACATATTACCAGCATACAACATTTCTCTAGGTAACTTTACAGTAAATACAAATCATGATTACCATTTATCTACTTAAAAATAATTCTGATGCACTTTTAAAAGAAATCAAGATAAATATGCATATAAACAAATTGGTTAATGTCTAAATCACCAAGCATTTGTACCAAAATTGTTTACATTTTTCATTATATATTATATAATGATATGGGGTTAAAATTTGGTTAGATATCTGCCTATGAAAGAGAGGTGTCATTAATTATAAGATCATACTTACATTTATTTTTGGCACGTTTTAATGGGATGCTTATAAGTGCATTCGAGAGATAAAATTACTTGAGTTGGAGGTAAAAACTAGGGTTTGTCAGGGTACCAAAAATTTTTTTTTTTTTTTTTGCCTAACTCAAAATTGTGGTTCGTGTTTTTAATAAGGCAATGATTCATTTTGGTAAATACATTCAAGAATCATTTTTCACTCGTTTTTTTTAAAACAAAATAATAACAGTAACACATACATCGCCCTTATTTTTTGCATGGAAGTTGGTTCCCTAATTTTCACTATTTTTGTGATGTATTTGTGTAAAAAGAAAAAAATGACTCCAGTGAAAATATTTGTAAAGTCCAAAAATTATTTTAGAAGCTCTATTAATTAGTTAAAAGTCATTTGTGATGTTAAATACGTTTCAATCTACATTTAAAAAAAACCCATTAACATATATAAGAAACAAATAAAAAACAAAAAACAAAAAAAAACATGCTATCTGATCCAGCCAATTATTTTTTGCAAAAAAATAGTGAGATATTGAATCAATGATAAAAAGAAGTTTTGTAATTAAACGTCTTTCACCAAAATCACAGAGGGATTTGTACTGATGGTGTGTCTTAGTATGAGCACTCTGAAACACATATACAAGCATGCACACTTTCTCACATGAATCGGACACAGATTTTGCACAAGAACATCTATTGTTAAATTGGAACAATGTATGTTAAATGAAATATATATATACAGTCTATATAACTTTTACCGTAAAGATTTCCAATTTTTTTACCTTTTTCATGAATACCGTAACATATTTTCACCAAACTGGTTTCTGTGAAAAATATACTGTAAATTGTGATATATTCCAATCCAATCATTCTACGTTGTTTTTTTTAGTGATAAGGTCCGTTTAAATATTTAAATAAATTGATAAGTTGCTGAAAAGGAGGCTTTTACAGTATTTATAATTACATATTAAGTCATTTGATATGTTGCCCTAATTACTCCAATGCCTCTGTGTCACTACCAGAGGTGGACACGCCTTCACTAGGCTCTGCAGTGCTACAGTCATCTAATAAGGACTTTTGATCCTCTACAGGTTTTTCACTCACTTCCACACAATCACTGACAATATCACTTCCGTCACAGGTGTGGCTTACTGTATCTTTACTAGTTGATTGATTTTCTGAAGAAACACATGCTTCACTATTCCTGTCAACATTATTGTCGGATGAACGATACGCTTCACTATTCCGGTCATTATTGTTGGATGAACGATACACTTCACTATTCCTGTCATTATTGTCAGATGATGAACCAAACATACTATCTCTGTCCGACGTATCACAATTACCATTGATTATATCTTCCCTGCTACAAGACAAGTTACAAATTCTATTGTCAGTGTCAATATTTCTTTCTGTATTATTGCCCTCACTAGCAGTGCTGTACTCTAGTGAACCAGTATCGTGACATATGACATTGGAACTAGATGATGCTGGTTTGTCCAATTTCTCTGAACCTGAACTGTGACAGCCGACACTAGAACTAGATGGCACTTGTATGTCCAATTCCTCTTGTGAACTAGAATGGTGACAAACACTAGAACTAGATGACGCTGGTTGATCAGATACCTCATTTGAACCAGAAATGTGACGGATGCCGACACCAGAATTAGATGTTGCTGGTTTGTCCGACTCCTCCTCTGAACCAGATTCGTGACAGCTGACATTAGAACTAGGTGACACTGGTTTGTTCGATTCCTCTTTAGAGCCAGAACTGTGACAGTCAACACTTGGTGCTTTATTGTAAGATTCCTCACTAATTCTGTCACACGTTTTTAAGACACCTAAATGATTTTGATCAGAAGAAAACTTTTCCTCTACTCCATTTGCAATTTTATTACTAGAGATATGGGGACCACTTAATTCATCCTCTGAAGAGCTTGAACTATACAGTAAATAATTGTCTTCCTCTGATAAAGAACTTTGTGATGCCATGTCTTCCTCGTCACTGACACACACACTTAGATCACATGTAGTTCTGCGAGTTCTCTCCGCGTCATCTTCTAGCACTGCCTCACTGACACTTCCATGGGGTAAAACAGCAGGGATCATGTTCTCGTACACACTGTCTGTCGGTCCCGACGCTTCCTCGATCTCCACATCGCTGTCGTCACTGATGAGATCTACGTGGAATCCTTCACCGCAAGACTCCTCTTCTTCATCTGTGATGTCCATGATGTTGATTTCTCTTAATTCATCCTCATTGTCTGACAAGAATAGAACGTCAACGTCACTATCTCCCTCACTACTGTCTGCCACTTCAATATGTCTGTCTTGCGACCACAAATTGGCGGAGCCAGCACGCGTGAAATAACTTGGTATGGGGGACAGTGATGTTTGTGAGTTACCCTCAATGGGAAGAAGGTTGCGGTTGAGAGAACAGTTAGCCTGGGGTGAGGCATTGGACAACCTGTGTGATGGACTGGAGGTAGTACTGTACTGCTGACCGGTGCTGGACATGTAAGACTGTTGTGTGTTTGTGTACGTCTGTACGGAGGTGGCGTTAGGTAGGTACTGTCCAGACGTCGTAGTGTGTGGTATGTAAGCCATGGTGGACGACGATGTAGCACTGCGAGTGGAGCCGTACAGGTTGTTGTGGGCCACCCCCGACATGGTCTGCACCAGTTCGACATTGCCCATGTTGGCGCGCGAGATACTGTGGGCCGAGTGATGAGATTCCCACTGACCTCCAGGACTAGTCCGGTACACATGGTTTGTCATGTGCTGGCTCTGTACCCCTGCCGTGGATATTGACACTGCCATGTTACTGACATAGCTGTCTGTCCTCATAATACTGGCACTAGAGGAATGAAAGAGACCGTTGAAGCTGGATATGGCTAGGTTTGTTCCCATTGGGTTGTTATACATTAAGTTTGGACTGCTGTAGAGACAGGGACTACTTGGTTGTGATTGGCTTGTATTTGTGTTGGAAAAAATGTTGGTATCTGACATAGCACTTGAGGAAGAGATCTCATCACGATCACTGGAGTATCTAGGGTAGTCTGTGGCACTATCTGATGGGTTTCTGACATTTTGGGGCGACTCTACGATAACACATGACCGCCCGCGGTGATTGGTCCTCCCAGAATCAGCACTTCCCTCACACTCTAACAAGTCCTCAACATCAATATCGGAGTCACTGTTGAGTGAGGAGTCCGAATCAAGGATCTCTATAGTGCTTATTTGGTGTCCAAGCCGAGGTGCTGATACTCCACGACTGTCGAACATACAAGGCGAGCGCTGGCGTTTACCTGTGGTGTCATCACTACTCAGCCTATCATCTGTAGGGATAAAACTAGATTCTGGATTATCACTATCAGACAGCTCCGGAGAAATATCTGTACCACGCAATGCACATTGGTGTTTTTTGTTCTCATCTGTTAAATCAGTAGATAAAGTTTGATTTGAATGGTCACTGTTGGAGGTATTCACTACAGGTGATGCTGATGTTGACTGCTGACCAGCAGACTCGTGGTCAGTTTTGCACTGACCCCCATTGTCTGTATTGTCTGATGAGTTATATGCCCTATTGCTGTCTGAAATACAGCTCACATCACCAGACACATCAATGCTTACACTGTCTTTGGGGTTCTCTGGTGCATCATCCGGTGCAGACATATTTCTACTGAAGTGGTCATCAACCTCCTTAGAGTCAAGTTCATCACTCGATACACAGGGAGATTGTGCAGTGCAGGATGAGGCATCTTTAATGTGAACTTCCTCCATGTGTTTTTCTTGACCTGTATTGTTTGGTGCCTCATTGATATCTCCATCACTGCTCTCAGAAGATTGTGTACTAGGTCCAGAAATAGTGCCATTCTTTACGAGGGGGGATAACTCTTGTGACTTTAAAGTCTGAGCACTGTCAGGGCAGGACTCTGTTGAGGTTGTATGTGTCAGGTCCACTGAAGATGATGTACACGGAGAGGCAGTTTTGTTCTGGCTACTTTTCTTGTGACCAGTCGGGTGTTTCTTGTATGGCTTTTTGACGTTTGATTCTACAGAGGAAGTTTTTGAATCTGATGAACCCTTACAGGAAACTTTTGAATCAGAAGATCCTGTTGTGGTTGAATCTAAAGATTTTGAATCTGACGTTATTGTTTGTGCACTTGACACAATGGGGGAGTCTGGAACCAATGATCTGGATTGTAATGTAGGAGAACTATGACCATTTGTACTAATGTCCTTCTTTGTAATTTTCTCTTCAATTTCATTTTTGTAGCGTTCTTCAGATTTCAGTTCCGATTTTGTTTGTTTGTTGACAACTGTAACTAAACTCCTAGGCCTGCTTACACTCTGAATTGTATTTTCCTGGCTGTCCTCTGAATCTGAAGCCCTTCTTTGCTTTTTATGCTTTCTGCTCTTGTGTTTTTTATGATGTTTCTTTTCCTTTTTCTTGTGTTTTGATTTCTTTCGCTTCACGTATGTGATTTCGACACTACTAGATTTACTTCTGTGGCGCTTCTGGTCCCATGACAGCAAACTTGAGCTTGCTCTAGATCTGTTGTAAAAGGATGAGTGGTCAAAACTTGGAGGAGAAGATGTTCTCTTCCTTTTAGAACCTGATCGTCCTCTTGATCTGGATCTTGATCTATGTCTCCGATGATTAAACACGTATCTTGTCCTTGACCTTGAGCGACTCCTCCTCCTCCAATAGTGTCCATGTCGTGATGAAGACCTTGATCGAGATCGTGTCTTTGATTGTGATCTCATTCTTCGTCTCTTGGATGTCCTCCAGCTGTGACCCTTTGAGAAGTCTGAACTACGTTTTTTATGTCTATCAGTCTGTGATTTTGTATCCCCCCTGTGTTTGGATTTCCTATCTACGGTGCTGCTAGAGGCGGGTTGGGAAACAACATTAACTTCGTCACTCGAAGATAGCAATATTGGGGAACGTTCCTGCCAGGGTCGATCATAACCCACAAACACAATGTCACTTCCAGCCTTACTGGAGTCTGAATCAGAATCATCACTCGAGGAGTTACTCCCTGTGTTTTCAACATCAATTTCACACTCCTCTTCTATTTTGACCGTAGTTTGTGCATCCCCCATCGTACGGATTCCATCCTCTAACACTGTTTCCTCTTCCACAGTTGTTTCTGCTGCTGACGAGTCAGACAAGTCTGTTTCAGCTGCCCAGGATGGGCCTGGGGTAGGAGAGTCCCAGCCTGCAGGTGTGTTGACACTTAAGTGACTTCCCGTTGGATACTCCAACAAGCTCCGAACTCTGTGCAATAAAGGTGAGAGGTCACGATATGTCAGTGATGTGCTCTCTCGTTGATGACGAGGAGGTGATGGTTGGCGTCTTCTCCCAGTTTCTTGACTAGGAGAAATCACGATTACGTCATCGTTATCGTCATCGTCTACAGAGAGGATGGAGTCTGTGTCCGAGTCTGACTCGACTGCTAAAGTTTGTGGTTGATACACAGCATGCTGGTCATATGCAGCAATGTTATATGGAGACCTAGCAAAGTTTTCAAACTCTTGCATGAAATGGCGTGTATATCGGCCAACATACGGGGAAATACCCTGGTAAAAGTCTTCACTTGTGATAGCCATACTCTTTATCAACCCCATGATGAGTTCCAGAACAAACTGAACATTGTCATTCTGGCTCTGGAGAAGAGCATTGAGTTCTCGGTTCAACCATGGGACAAGCCTGTGTGTACATGCTGGATTACGACTGAAAAAGATTGGGGTTGTGTCTCTGGTACGCATTCTTGGATCTGTTACATCCACTAATCTCATGTTGTTTGTGTAGATCCTCCTGCGGAAGTCTGAGCTGGAGGTCTGTCTCTGACGGCGCCAATGTGACCGAGTAGCCATGTGGTTATGGAGACTAGGTCGCTGGAGTGTGTAATCGTGTTCCTGGTACTGTGGATGCTGCCGGAAATCAGGAATATTGATTTGGAGTCGTCGCTCTAGGGTGAGTGTTGTGTGATAGCGGAAGTTACGGGCCTGCTCTTCCCATGAGGGAATCTTTGGCGGGATGGGGTATTGGTCGTAGTCCTCGTTAGACCTCACATTGTGGATGATACTGGTGAACTTCTGCTTACACAGCGGACACTCTGCTTTGACTTTGGACCATTCCTGCAGACACACAAAACAGAACATGTGGAAGCAGCGGTCAGTGAACGACTTGTTCTGGAGGCGCCCGAGACATATTGCACAGTCCGGTTCCGGTGAGGATCGCCCAGGAGATGCTCCTTTTGGCTTACTCTTAGCCTCTGCTCCATCAGGCATCTGGCTGGTGTCCTGACCATCTGCTACCTTAGTACTCGCCTTCTTCCTGCCGGACGACCTCGTCTTTCTCCTGTTGGAACTGTCATCCATGGTGTTTTACAACATCTGAAAGAGAAAAAAAAAACTACTTTTAAAACAATATCATGAACACTCTTGGTATACATTTACATATTTATGCATTGATCCATGATCTTACAAGACAATTATAATAAAACGGTTCTGGTACACGTGACTCTCTTTCTCACACATATCATGAGATGTTTTCGCATAAAAACGAGTTTATTTCTTGTACATACGTATACTTACAACTGAAGGCTATCTAAGTATCTTTCTCAAAAACGTCTTTCTCAAAAATGTTAGTTTCCTTTTCCAAATACTCAGTTTTATTTCCTCTAGTACAAACAAATATTTTGCTGTATACACAACTTTCTCGTATATATTACAAGTGATATAAGTTTATTGTTGTTTCTATCCTACAACCGTTGGTATAGGAGAAGAACAGGGGTGCACAATTCCACTAGCCGTACATCAAGTGTAGTAGTCATTTCTTTCCCAATCTGAAAGTTTTCTCTGGGAGAAAATTAGCTAGCCTTCTCTTTTCACCGGGGAAAAAAAAGCTAGCCGATTATTTTCCTCACTTGATATCAATTATAAGGTAGAAAGTATATATTAGCCAAATGATTCTTACTTCCCATTGTTTTAAGGGGAAAGAACCAGCTACAGCTTATTTCTTGAATTTAACACACACACAGTGTAAAGCACTAATGGTGAAAATGTGTAAATGTTAATTGTCATTGCAGCAACAATACTTAAATGATATGTCATCTGATTGTAAAGCATTATTTATGTGACAATATTTTCTTCACTGTGACTTACGTAACTATCATAGCACGGCCACCACTGGTTTAATGAGCCGAAATAGAATATTACCCTGTGGTGAGGTAAAGATAACCTGATTCAAATCCAAGGGATGAAATATCTAAGAAAAACATTTTTTCCCCTACCTTTGGGGGCGAAATTAATAAAGGTACTATAAAAATCAGTGCCAGTCACAGTGACAATGTTTTTTCCCCCTAGCCAATGCAACTGCAAAAGTTTAAATTGCTGCACTGCTGTTTTGTAATATTGCATTAATGATTCAGATCCATTGGTCAGATAGAATTTCCCATCACTGCTGGACAAAGGGATATCCCAGTCTGGTGCAATATACACTGTTTTGGGATTGTAAATGTAGGCAAGAAGCACAACCTATTCCTGGAAATGAGCTGTGAATACTTACACTTTTTTTTTTTTTATAACTTTTGGCAGACACCAGGTAAGAACGGTATTTGGTTAAATCGGCCCAAGGTAATATTGGCCAGGCCGATTTTACCCAAGTGAAATCGGCCCAAGAAAAAGAAACTATGCATCGGCTAACTTCCTCATTTATCATATCAAACAAAATCATTCGAATAATTCAATTTTATTAAATAATGTCAGTGTCTCAGATTAAACTTTACCTTTTTACACACAAAATGATAACTATCTTCCTCGACGTATATAACCGAGTACATTAGTACAGGTTACCTCCCCTTGTGGAACTCGCGACTGAGACAAGGAAATGCAGAAAGGAATTTATTAGTTTAAATATATATGTTCAGAGGTTGATATATAAATGAAACCCAAATAAAGGGGTTATTATAACATTTATGTATATAACTTGGGCCGATTTCACTTGGGTAAATCGAGGCCAATTTTACCTTGGGCCGATTTAACCATGAATCGCAAGAACAGGAGATATGCATACTTTTGAATTTACTTTTTATGAAATTAAAATAAAGTATCTTGGGCAAATGAATTGAAAAATTCACCACCCTCAGCCTGTCAAGTCTGACTGTTTCTTATGTATACCCTGTTCTAATTAAAATCAAGTTGCCAGCAAAAACAGTCTAAAAAAGTTAACACTTTGAATCCCCATCCGATTCAGAACAAAGATTAGGCCTAATATTTGATTATATTGCACTGCGAACATGTATTGACCTGCCTACTTTTTGAAATAAATCATACACTTGTTTAAAATGGTTTTTAACATACAGTGTATTGGCGGACTATTCTCTGATACCAATATTAGCCCAAGTCCAACATTATGTAATGTATATGCAGTCTCAGAATTTAGAGTTTAATACACATTATAGAAAATAGGTCTTATATGGATTCCTTCTAGCCATATATAGATCTATATGTTGATACAGATACTGATAAAAAAAACATTTATTTGTGCTTGACGACAGAAATTTAGGAAAATAAATGTAATAATAAAAGAAGGAAAGTAAATTTACAGATCACCAATGCAACTGCACATACAATATAGGATTACTGTTATTATTGTATTACTGTTGTAAGAATGACACCACCTTATGTTTCTGATGCTTAGAAGAACTTTGTGTTATTTTTTCACTTTATTCCCCATTCCTCCAGTAGTAACATAACGTTATTGTACTGTTCAGTACTGTAGTTGAATTGTTGAATACCGAAATGGAGGATTTCTGATTACTACCCATATGAGGGAAACTGGAGGCCTGGGCAACCAAGTGGTTAAGCAGTCCCCATCGACGAGACTTACTAAGCTGCATATCAGTACCCATGAGCTGGGAGGGGTGGGAGATTGTCATAATAGTGCCGAAACGTCCTAATATGTACTTGAACCGAAAACGTTTCGGTTTCGATGTATCGTCACAGTATTCTGAACATGCCCCACCAAAATCCGTCATACATGGCAACTGGAAACTGAAAGCAGTCTGTTCACGGGAAATTTTATAGATCCATGTTTATATGACATGTAATTGACAACGAATTAATTATTTTCGGTAATCTTACCAGCAAATGAAATAAATTATTAACAGTGTCGCACAGTGCGGCCATCCTTCAACTTTCTTCAAGAGTCATTGTTATAACAAAAGACACGATTGGTCAACATTAGTTTCCTTCGCCCAATCAAAACTCATATAACATTTCCTTGGGAGAGATCATTATTTGTAAATATTTTGGTTCAATAAATATAACTAAACTTTATTAACTGCTCAAGCGATCATTCAATAATTATTAACGTTATCATAGTATTTTGCTATTATTTTATTAAACCTTTATGTGACTAGTGCGTGTCTAAACTAAATGCTACTTTGCAATTTGAAAAACCCGGAACGGAACGCGGAGTGTTGTTAACCACGGACTGAGATAATAATCTAATTCCGTGGTTCCAACACAGAATTATATTTGCTATCTAATTCCTAGGTTTCCGTGGGTTATCATTTTAACAAATGATCATTCATCTACAAACACAAGCACATGTGTTCCAATTATTTGAGCGGTTGAGCGTTACTACGAGTAAGTTTTCACATGCTGGCCCGATCGTTGCCAATCTCTGAATAAGGTGTCGGACGATACGCCCCAAAACCGTAACGTCTCAACTATTTCGTCCCTCAACGAGACTATTTCGTCCCAAAAAACTACAACGCCCAAAAATATTCTTCCATAAAAGTCATTTATTTGACAAATTATAAAGCGAAATGTCTACCTTTTA
>JAUMHH010017496.1:0-10837 GCA_032359455.1 Chlamys rubida | reverse complement strand
TAAGTGTATCTGTACTATCGTCCGTCTGACATCGCGTCACTAAGTGTATAGTGTATTTGGCCTATCGTCCGTCTGACATCGCGTCACTAAGTGTATCTGTCCGATCGTCCGTCTTCATTATCCAAGGGTTCCGCTGTCCGTACACGTCTATCATGCAGAGAAGATATGTGTATTCAGACCTGAATCTCAATCAATCCTCACTAATTGGAAGTCACATACTAAACTCTGTTTTTGCTATTACGTCATCGAATCTGATAAAAAAAAGTGGCACGTGTCTATTTAAAGATGAAAGCGATAAAATGAAAATGCTTGGAGCATTACCAGATACATATCACATAACATGCGCGGGTTTTTATTGTAGGAAACCACTGTTAAAGCAACACTTATGTGTACACATATTGATGTAGGCTAAAAGTATCAACTTGTTTCGAAACCCTGAATTTTGCTGCCGTTGTAATCTTGAAAAATTATATATTGTTACATAATGTCTGACGTAGTGATGACCAGGCGTTACACCTTGTGTCGAATCCTTGCCGATCCTATTAACTACCTGTGGGAACCCCGTCTGGTTATTGGAAGGGAAAGAAGTAAATATAGGAAGAGAAACGGGAGATAAACACACCGCTGGAGAGATGAGATCACGTTACGCATGTTCATTTTAGGCACCGTCTTGAAAGTTTGCCAGTGGTGGCAGCAAAAGAGCGCTACAAAACTCTCAACAGTATTATAACGTAAATGAAATTTACTTATTGGAGGAAAATTGATTGTTGTGCTTACTTTGAGGAAATAGTGGTCATCAGTTGGTTATGTATCTATGTCTGACATTGACGTACATACTTGTGTTCTTATGTGTACTAATGTGAGTCACATCACTCGGGCTGAACGCTTCGGCGGCTGGCAAACAGGTTGTTTGTGTTGTATAATTATACCCAGTACCGTTCCGTTCGGTCCATATCTATACTATTTGTTGTGTCCGAGATGGCCAATCATCTATGTTGCACTAGACCTGCTGTGTTAGAAGTACATGTATCAAAAAAGTTTTCCACATATAACATTGATAACTCATCAATATTTTGGACATAGCGTTGCATTACGGAAACATTTGATTCGGTTCTGACCGTATTAAATGTAGACACCCCGTTGATAAGATATTAAATTGAATCGATATTTTACTTCCTCATCGAGTCATCTCGTTTATCCCCCAGATCATAGGAGTGAAGACCATATTCATTTTCCTCATCTTATTATATATAAAATATGTTAACTATGGAATAAGGTTTTTATCATTCCTTTTATTAAAAATTTACTCGGAAGAAAACATGTTCACTATATTTTTGATCATTTGTAATCTAAGTATTGTCCTGCAGGGAGCAGGAAACGTATCCACACACACACACACACACACACACACACTGTAAGTTATTCTGTGGGGTTCTGAGTTGTTTTGGTTTCCACAATTTTTGATTTAGTTGTTCATGTTCCGTGTCTCGACCTCGACTTTTTGAACAGGACATACGTTATGTAAATTTATATAAACACATTATTAGACCTATCTAAATACGAAGATGTTTCGTTTATTTTTTCCTTGTTAAATGGAATCTACTTATTGCTTTAGTTTTCATTTTGAGGAATTTAATGGGGGCTTACGATGATACTATGGCTTCCGATGGTACTATGGCTTCCGTAGATGGGTTGCAAAAACCAGAATGTATGTTTTAATTAGTATTGCAGCCATTAGTAATCCACATTAAGTAAGGAAATACGTCATTTAGATTAGGTATAAACAACCCACGTGCACAACCTATGCCTGTTCTGTACTTGCCTGAACTAAAAGCTGGTTGAGCCAAGACATGTGATTTTACTGAAGAACTCTTTTAGTAGTAACAGGCCCCCAGATAAGAACAGGCAGACAGAGTCTTTGATTGACAGTGGCTGGTCTACCCAATAACAAAATAACTTCCTCGTGCTGTACACCCGTTTTGTCTCATGGTCAGCGTTTATGGCTACAAAACCATTTTTTCACGACACAAATAGTATTGGCTAAGCTAACGGCGTCGGCCCCTCTGTAGGCTTACAGTTTTTTCTGGTCTAAAAATCGTCGGCAAAATGTAAAATGATACATCTTTCATATGAATAACCACCATCTGAATATTCGCTATTCAGCCTAGAGCATCTTACGATATCTCGCAGTATTGCATTGATTAGGATATGTGATTGTGAGAATATAAAAATAGATCCTGCAGTGCAGGGGACTAAATACTACATATAGTCTGACTAGTTTATTACGTGTGGACTAAATACTACATAATTTATAGTCTGAATAGTTTATTACGTGTGGACTAAATACTACATATAGTCTGAATAGTTTATTACGTGTGGACTAAATACTACATATAGTCTGAATAGTTTATTACGTGTGGACTAAATACTACATATAGTCTGAATAGTTTATTACGTGTGGACTAAATACTACATATAGTCTGAATAGTTTATTACGTGTGGACTAAATAATAAATGCTCTTTGATACACAATCCTTTATCAGACAATTTGTGATACTGTAGTAATGAAAGACTATCTTCTGTATGCTAATACAATGACTTCGCGTATCACACGTTTCTGAAGTAGACCACTGGTGCTTTACTGATCAATGGACCGTTACATGACAGTGACTGGAATGTTATGTGACGTTATATAAACTGAGTCATACCTCCATCAATGTACCACGAAACATTGCGTGGTTCGACTGTGGTCACAGTTGGGGGTTCCCATGATGCTGTACTTCAGTGTTTACTGGTATTCCTGTGTACTGTAGGACAGGTATTGCGTTACCTTGGGATAATAGGTCAGTGCTCGGCTGGTGAGATCTGATTGGAGACACGTGTTCCCCGTAACTTACCGACACAATCTTTGGGTAATTGTTACCGTAGTACAGACTAAATGGTGACTTCCCATAAATCATCTACAGACGCTGCAGAACCAAGTCTCGTGTGACATAGTTAACCAAGTCTCGTGCGACCTGCAGTAGTTAGCCAAGTCTCGTGTGACAAAACGCCACTTGTCACTCTAAGTTGTTTTTTGTTGGTTTCAAGAACTTTGGGAAGCATTCGTATTAAGATGTTTTAGAAATATTTGAAATACTGGGATGACTTTAAGACAAACAGCCGCGAAAGCATATTTTCATTATCGAAAGTCAAAGGTTCAAGGCTGTTAATTTGGCTTCAATACGGGTCTGATTTGCTGGTGTTATACCTACTTTCAGATGTCTACATCATAAGTACGTATCTCTGTGTGGAACAGTAAACGTGTTCTGATGTATAGGTAGTTAAATACCCTATCTCCTTAGTCTTCACCGTACCTATCTCTGTGTGGAACAGTAAACGTGTTCTGATGTATAGGTAGTTAAATACCCTAGTTCTTTAGTCTTCACCGTACATATCTCTGTGTGGACAGTAAACGTGTACTGATGTATAGGTAGTTAAATACCCTATCTCTTTAGTCTTCACCGTACATATCTCTGTGTGGACCAGTAAATGTGTACTGATGTAAAGGTAGTTAAATACCCTATCTCCTTAGTCTTCACCGCTCGTTATGTCTGCCGATAACGATCGGTCTGGTCGGCTAATAGTATCATAAGTACTTGTAGTTGGCGGCCAACAATATGTTATACAGAATTCGTAAAACAAGGAACTGATATGCACAAACTGTAGTTATTTCTCTTGATGTTTATAAAAAAGTATTACAGGTGATAGTACTAGCTTAGACAATATACTAATCCTTCCTTCAAGTTGATGTCATATAAAACGCCAACACGTTCGCTGATATATCATGGTTCAAGGTGTCATTATGTGGTTAAAGAATCCTTTTTTAAAGTGTTTCTCTTAAATTACTCCAGGTTCTTGAAAAATGTAGAAGTCGACACTGTTCTACTAAAACAAAGACACGCCAAACTGAAAACCAATCTCACATAATCGGCATTCTGGTGGTCTTTGTTATTGTATCTCCCTATTACAGTACATCGTCTTCCCTTTTGAATGTACATTCTCTGCAGCATTGTATTGCATGTCATAATGGACAATCGAATTCTTACCTTTGACTAGTTGTAATATATTACAAACAAACTTCACAAAATCAACAGCAAACGTATGTAATCGAACTACACACTATACCAACAGTTTTTGTTCCTCTTAGACATAGATGGCTCCTCATGAACCCCAAGCTTCAGCCATATTTATTTTACATTATATGACGTACTTCCTAACTTCCGTATGTTTTATATAAACATTTCGTAAAAGTTCGATATCCCTAACCTATACAGCCTGACCTTCTGTCCTGATGGACATAGGCAGTCTGTTGCCCCGACCCGCCACAGGGCTTATATATAGGAGAAATTATCGCGATAAGTATCTGCTCAATGAATAACCGTTAGTTCTAGTGCACACCGCATGTTCCTGACAATATAAAGCAGTCGGTCCATGTTCGTTGATCTTATCGTAAGAAGTAAAGAACATTTTGTAAATACTTCGACAACGCCTCTATCGACACGAAGACGTGTATCGATTACCCAGGATTCCACATTGCTTGTAAAATTGTTTAAAATTGCGAAGGTATAGAAAGAGTGTCCGGTATTGGGAGACATTGCTGACGTGTGTGATCTTGACTGTTGTTTGATGTGTAGACCCTTTAGAGGATGACTTTGCGCTACGAGAGCTACAAGACCAGAGAGGTACTAGTTTGGCATGCTTCAAGTAATAATGAAACTGTACATTTTCGAAATGACCACGGTAGAGTGGGTTTAACAGCACTGCTAGTGTGTTTTACCCTAGTTATGTACTTTTACATGTAAGCATACTATGTCAGTGTTTTGCCTACTAAGAAGTTAAACATGATAAACTCCCCTCTCTCTTTCTCTCTCGTTTTCTCCATCCCTTTCACATCTACCCTCTCTCTCTCTCTCTCTCTCTCTCTCTCTGTATACACACATTTTATAAAATATAGAAGCCATTGGTAAGGAATTTTGCCTATCAAAGTGATAAATGTCAAAAGAACTTAATGTTAACCTCGCCACAACTTCGGCATTTGCATGAGAGTCAAACCAAAACTGTTCGCCTGAGCACAAAAATGCCAAAGCTTTTATGTGCACGCAATAGACATATCACAAGTGCAGAAATAGGACCACCTCTAGGCCTCATTGTCGGAACTATATGCCTAACACACGCCAAGTTTCATCCCAGGTAAGATAAAGACAGATAGATTAATTTCTACTGATAACTTAGAACAAGACCCTCTGCCCTCTGGCGTACATGCTAACGGTCAGCACCAGAGATTGTGTTCTAACATCGTGTTGCCGGAAGATTGTACTGTATTGTTACTGAGAAAAAGGTACATTCTTCCTTGTGTTTAGGAAAGCTTCCAACATGTAGCATTTCGAGTTGTGTGTTGGTTGGACGTATTACTGTCTGATTGTATATTCTTATTTGCTGGAATGTGATTTAACGACACCGTCGTGAATCTACTTCCGGTAGCCTCCCTAGCTGTAGTGTTTGTCAGTTCCGTCTACACGGGGGTCAGGTTATGGCCAATATCCGGGTCTTTTCCTGCAGGAGAAGTAGTGAACCCATTGTAAAGATAAGGGTAAGTGGTACTGATGAATATATCGGGATTATCTTTCGATGCCAATGGTGAAAACTCTTATTATGAATTTTAAGAGAAAACATTGAACCTGAGATAAGGCCCGGGCCTTTTGAAGTGTTATAATTATATCATAATTGGGAAAATATGAATCTGGAAAAGTGACGTGTTCATAGGGGTGTGACGTCACGAACTGCTCTGTCGTTTTGTTGCAGTCTTTGGATCCGTCTCAGGTTTATTTTAATGTTTTCATAGTCAATTGTGTTGGCTAGGACGAGTCTTTTTCTCAATCAGGTTTACCGGCTCCGAGGGATAGTATGCGGTGAAGGAATGTTAGCGAGGAAAGGTATATTTTCAGTCAGGAAGTGTTACTAGGAAGAGCAAATGTGTTAGGTAAGGGATTGTGTCGCCTCATCATTTTGACAAATCGCAGATATAATTTTTTTATGTTTTCTTTCCTTCAAAACATTTAATTTAGCATATGTACATTAACCCTACACATTTAAATCTTACACAGGTCATTTACGTTTAAACAAGTATATATTTATATATATACATTATCTAGTAGTCTTTAATTGACCCTCTTTTTTCACTGAATGTGTGGATATGCATTCTGTGATGTTCAGTATATGGCCTAAAGTCACCTTCAAAGAAGGAGCACACATAAATCCGTCAGAACCAGGAAAATGTTCCGTGTATTTTGGTGTTAGTCTTTTCACCCACACCAGATCCATTGTAGTGAGTAGCTCACCTTGACATCCGGCCAATGCGGCTGTTATTAACGTACAGAGGTGTCAATGTACCTGTACAGTCGGTCACCTGTCAGCTACATTGTTAGCGTGTTAACTCTCTGTAACACTCAGTGGAAGCTTCAAGTAACCACCAGGAGGATTATAACAGAAAACTTGTCAGAGTTTTATGACCCCCCTACCCAAAACGCTTCGTTTTACATTTCCCTCTTATCCCAGTATCATTAATATTTCCATAAATGCCAACAAAAAGCGGTTCAATACTTACATTCACATTATATTTGTTTCAAGACAAAGATTGAATTTTATTGATTCTAAATTATTAATATTTATATTAATGAATAACGCTATATATATTCTTGGTAGTCCATAATTCAAGTTTGCTTTGTCGACTGTTTGGGTGTCATAGTGGCAATGTCATGCTCTTGTGTAACAGTTGATGTAGACGAACCGCTGAATTATGTCAAGAACAACTGTTTATTGCAAACTTCTCATTTCGCTTCGATTGTTTTGGGATTAATGTGGCCTTATCATGGCCTCTCTCTCTCTCTCTAGAATACAACTAACAGTATTTTACTGTTTTCTGTTAGTGCTCAGAGTTGATGGGTTTCACATGTGCAATCTGCTTAGGTTTAAACATGTTTCTTTCTATCCACTCCTGCTAGTCTTTCCTACTTTCCTGTGTCTCTCCACACGTAACTATAAAACATATCGGTGTCACGGCAACCTAAACCCCTAACAAACATGTACCATGTCTTAATATTCTTTGGTTAAATTGTGTACCTGGTGTATTAATAAAACCTCAACTCCAAAACAGCGTCTTAGTCCTGCGGCGGTTTAACCATCTACCTGGTACCTCTACAACACCTTCACCTAAAGCCCCACACAAACAGCGTTTTAGCACCCCTGTGATTTAACCATCGACAACACCTTAACCAAAACTCCGAACAGCATCTTAAATGTTTTGGAGTAAAACTATGCACCATGTTCATCAACAAAACCTTTAACCTAAAATGTAAAAAAAACAGCGTCTTAGTCCTTCTGTTGTTAATCCTGCTATATAATTAAAACCCAAAATCGTGCCTGAGTTCCTCTTCACAGAAACCTTTAACCCAACACCCCAAACGAACAGCACCTTAGTTCTTTCGGATTTAAACTATGCTCAAGTAACATCACCAAAATCTTTAACCTAAAGTCCTTAACGAACCTTGGTTCTTCTGTGGTTAAACAATGTACCAGGTACGTATATGTCAAGAGAAATTTAACCTTTACCTCAACAATCGACATCTCATACCATCAGGGGTTAGACCATGTGTCGTGTTAATCACCAAACGTTCTATCCTGTCTACTTTTTGTCTGCAATAGTTTACTGGCTTTCGTGTTTAACATCAACATATATTGAGCTACAGTTGGTTAGGAATGTTGACATGATACTAGGATCATATCACCTGCTCTGCTTTCTCGTCATTCAAGAAGTAGTGACAGTTTTGTACGTACAGGCAAAGGTGAATCGTCTACCAGCCTCTCAAACAGAATGTAATTATCGAAACATAAAGCACTTAGGTTCGGAACGGTGTTGTAGGTATGCTGTACGACGTAGGGAGGTTGTGTACGCGTGGGTGAAAGTGTTTCTCCCTCACAGAGCCCCCTCCCACATAGCCAGAACTCAGGAGTTGGGCAATTATCAGGAGACGGGCATTCCATCATAACCTGGTGCTGTGTACTCAAAATAAACATCAGGCAGGAATGTTTCCCTCACGTACATGTCTGTTGTGTGTGGACCACGACTAGGTATATGGTATACCGGTGCCTACACATATACCCTACACTGAACACTGTTATAACATTACCGCCTCTCAGTATATAAATGTTAAAATGTATTTAGTATATGGTTATATATAGAGTCATTTACTTAAAGCAAAAGATATCATTAATAAATTTACCGAACAATAGCCGCAGAACATAAAGTATTAACGTGTTAATTTGCTAAGATATCAGATTTGAATGACGGTGAGAAAAAAATGCTGTCAATTTAAAGCTTAGAATGATTCGCGTAGTTGCACTCTTAAAAAAGAGAATAATTGTTAGAACATGATTTCAAAACAGCACAACACTATCATTTGAAGGAATTGATAGCTGATTGGTTTTTGTCGTTTCAGTAAATTAACCAAATATTTCAAACCTATAACTTCATTTCAATATTTCGAATATCTATGACGCTATATAAAAACGAGACATATACGAGATTTGAAATAATTGGACATTGTATAGAATACTCGTACCTATCGCCCAACACACGAAACGGCTTGGTTTGTACGTATATATGATAATCGGTTGCCATGGCGACAGTGTTCATAAGAGAAACCGCCAGAACAATGCTTCCCCGGGCCTGATACGTAATAATTCGGGAGAGACATGTAAGACGGCGAGGTTATCGTAGGTATGACACCAATGACTCGACCGTACAGATCGCTGAGAATAGATAATCTCATCTTACGTATTTTATGTTCCATGTAGAGCCCCATTGTGATATTGTGGTCCATGTTCATCACGTCCTGGTGGGGCACCAGTAAGGATTTCGGGGGTACCAGCGGAAATAATCCTACAAAGTCACTTCAAATATCAGAAATTTTATATAAAGACGTACACAAAGCCCATAGTTTGAATGCTGTTCCCAACTTTTACTGAACATGACAATTATTAACTCCCGGTTTGTAGGAGTCATGAGCTAAAGCATAAACCTGCTGGACAGAAAAAGTTAAGGTCCATGTCTAGAACAAATTTGACAAGAAAATTTAAACCCCAAATCTGCAAAGAATCAAAGATATTCAAGTGACAACGTTTTACTAGCGTTGACTTGTGGGTACATCGTTTTACTAGCGTTGACTTGTGGGTACATCGTTTAACTAGCGTTGACTTGTGGGTACATCGTTCACATTTGGTAGATTTGAACTTGGATTTTGTAAATTGGTATCGAGGTAACACCTCTATGATTATGGAAACTCTTCTTTGATGTTTTTATCTTTTTGTTCCAGGTTTTTTCGAACACTCCCGCAGAGGGAGAACTCCAACGAGGAGATATTTTTCTCGAGATTAACGCGAGGGACGCAGCAGGATTTACCCACAAACAGGCTCTAGACCAGATCAAGTTTGGCGGGGGACAGATCGACCTCCTTATAGAAAGGTGCGTGCTGAAATGAGAGAAAATAAATCGAGCTTGTCAAACGAAAATAAAACATATTATGGCAGGTTAAATCAACACAGTAAAATAATCCTTACATACTATCTATTGTTGTGTATTACAACAGCGCAGTTTTCATTTATTTATTATCAGGCCAAAACATCCAAATAAGAAATACAGTCTCGATAAAAAAGAACATTCTGGTAAATTAAAACTGCAGACCTGGATGTATAAGAAGCAATGCATTTGAGATAGAGTCCATGTCGCGTCAATACTTAATCTGTTTTCAATACCAGACAGCTGCCTTGCTTTCGTTATTACTATCTACCACAGTAACAGGAAGAAACCGCAGCACGTGCATGACTGATGTAAAGCAACTGACATACCACGTGGTAGAGAGCTGTCTCACGGTTGTCATGGTATTTCACGGAATGCCCGAATAAAATTATTCCTGATAGTGATGCATTTTGGTATGTAAGGAGTAATAATTTCGTCATCTACAGAGTTCTATGCATATAACAGCGTTTGGATTTACGTTTTGATTTCAAACAAAAGTCACTAAGTCGAAACCCAAAACTACTACAAGTTATGTACAATAACCTCAGGTAATAACAAAACAAACTACTTTATACCAGTAACTTAAGTCATATACAACTACATTAAGTCATACCTTAGCGTACACTGTCCATAAGTCATAGTAACGATTGGAGATTCACTCTGGTAACGTCTATTATTAACCCTAGCTATTATTAAAAGAGTAAGTATTCCTATATAAAGTCACTGTACGGCAATAAGTAGTAATTTGTTTAAAATATAAGTTTGTTTGATAAATGACTGATTAAAAATAAGATGACAAAACTGATTTGGAAGCCTAATATGTCAAAGTTACAATATTATAATTCAAATCCTATCTAAGTAAGAGATTAACCCATTTTAACTACTAATATTTTATATGTATTGTGTATTTGATCCTGGTTGTTTCTAGGATATAAATTACAGTGAAAATATGATTTTAAAGTATCAGACTTGTTGGAAGACAGACAGCCTGCTACAATGATCTTCCCATTCATGTTATTCATGCCTAAGCTAATCTCCCATTCCTAGTGAGCTATGTTTATATGGAGGGGGAATACTGACCAATGAGTTGTAGTCGTTACATAAGAGCATTCCTAGTGAGCTCTGTTTATATGGAGGGGGAATGCTGACCAATGAGTTGTAGTCGTTACATAAGAGCATTCCTAGTGAGCTCTGTTTATATGGAGGGGGAATGCTGACCAA
>JAUMHH010017485.1:0-10838 GCA_032359455.1 Chlamys rubida | reverse complement strand
TCAGGTTGGGTGGCAGGCTTGGTTTATTTAGATAAACATGGTCTGAGAGGGGGAGGTTGTCGAGTGTGGGTTACACGGATGATATATATATATGTACGATTTGAAATAAACGCCGACTCAGTTCTAAAGGCCGAGCAGCTTATTGCATATAAGGAGTATTTGTTGTTTATTATACGGAGTAATAAGTATATAGAGGACTGCTATTTGCCACGTGGGGGTATATTAGGGAAGGTAATTCTTACAAGTGTGGACAAAAACAGTGCGTTATTAACGCCGGCATACAAGTCCCCTTAATTCCTATTTGGAAATAGCAGTAACACAGTTAGGCCAGGGCACTTCAGTTGTCCAGGTAACGTATAAGGTTAGCGCTGTAGTATAACAATCTGAAGTCCAGGGTTCAAATCCCGGTCTAGCCATGCTGAATGTATTCACTCAGAACACTTTTGTTGATTATATTTTGTTAATTCACCTTTTTCATTTCTCAGAAAAATCCTGCAAGGTATGCTTTTCTTTAAAAAAATGATTTATCAAAACTTATGTCGTGCCGGAAAAAAACAGTTTCCAGTACTTAGTTACAGTTTTTGACAGTGGTACGGGGATCCTTTAAACGGAAATGTATTATCGCCACATTTAGATGAAATAGGAAAATGTCAGCTACATTTGTGACTCAACATAGTTGGTTTGAGTAAATATACCAATATTTAAAATCAACGTTGTCAGGTGTACGTCATAATACTTTTGTTTTGTACATGTAACAGATGTAGACCTCCTGTGAGATTGAGGTATCAGTAACATTTCTCATACTGTCTATGTTGAAAAAAAACCCCGCATTGTTAAACATTTGATGGACGTCTCTATAATTATGTGTATTTCAATTGTGCACATGTTTTTTTGTATAGTTAATGAAATGATATCCATCCGTGTTACACCACAATATGTTATCGACCTGTAAAATCAACACAATAGAATTGCTACTCAACTGATAAGGCGTTTTTGAATTGACATTATACAAACGGAACAATTAACCATTTTGGTAATGCTAGACAATTGATTTCAATTGCGGCTGAAGTGTGCCTTCAACAATGACTTACTAATTAAACCCTATCTCATTACCTGTCCTGTGTGTTTCCAGGTAGGAAGATACTACTCAGGAAATCTCAATTTCCCTTATCCTATTAATTGTTCTTTAATTTTTTTTTACCTAATTGGTGACATAAACAATGGTAATTTCAAATTTCATTTCATCATATGTCGATATATAAGAACTGAATTAAATGCGACGTATTTTGTTTTGAAATATGGCATCAAACTAGAATAATAGAAAATTAAAAAATATGTAAAAAAAAAAGAAAAAACAATAAAGGCCGAATAATTATCTATGACAGGGCAGTGACTAAACATTATGTCAAAGTTGTGTCATAGCAGCATGCTATTGTAACAAGTTATTTTAGTTTGAATATTCCGATAGGATGATTTGGTTTTTATCCAGATTTTTTCAGTTACACTGGTGTGCTGAGTGCAAACAGGGGTTAGCAAGGTATATGAGGTAGTATACATAACGGTGATAAAACTGTACAAGTTTAAGCAGATATATGTTCATTTCCACTGCAAATTCCTCTGTAAGCATTGCCAGAAGAAATTACGTTTTTAGAGCTATGAACGCAATTTGATAAACTTCAATTGTAAGTGTCTCCTCCCAGGTCGAATAACCTGACACAACCGTTGGAAGAAAAACGTTTTGGTGACGTTATGCTGTTCCATGATTCTCGTTTGCACTGACAACACAGACATTTCAATATAGAAAATATAAGGGAATATCCGTATTTAAGTCAATATTATGTAAACATTTAGAATGTTAATTGAAGACTTGCACAGCGTTTTTACAATGTCCATGCTTGTATGAACGCAAATCGGCTACATATATATTTACAATGAATCGAGGCCCTAGCGGGATTCATGGAATATGGATGTATACGATTTGCGTTCATACCAGCATGAAATACCGTTCAATCCTGATGTAAAGTTATTTTTTTAGAAAAATAAAAATCAATATTCCAATTTTGGGAATCATAATTGAACACAGTGATACTCATCTTATAGACATGTTGCTCATTGCCTGATATATGAAACGGAGTTATCAAAAATATATTTCACATTATTCATTGACATTGACAACGTAAGGGTATCAAAAATAGAACGGTTCCCAAAATGGAACATTTTTCGTATATAACGTGAAGCATTTTTATGTTTGCAATACAATTTGAGGTAATTTTTCCCTATTCTCAATTTTGTCACATTCAGTTATTCATCGATTCTTTACGAGAATGTTTGATATTATTTATTTGGGGTTGTCTTCCTTTGACTTCATTTTGATGATTATACAAAGGAGAGGTTGCTTGTCTAAATAGGAAGGCTAGTATATGATAAAGCAATTATTGTAATAAAATAAGCAATATATTCGGGTTGAACATGAGAAAATTACATAAAACCAGGATATCGCAGCAAAGGGATATTATAAAAACAAAGAATACATAGCGGCAGAAACCGAGGAAAACACAAACACAAAGGAAAGACTACAACAGGTATAAACGTACTGAGGATATACACAAAAACAACGAAATACAACAACAGGTATAAACGTACCGAGGATATACACAAAAACAACGAAAGACAACAACGTACCGAGGAAAACACAAACACAAAGGAAAGACTACAACAGGTATAAACGTACTGAGGATATATACAAACACAAAGGAAAGACTACAACAGGTATAAACGTACTGAGGATATACCAAAAACAACGAAGGACAACAGCAGGTATAAACGTACTGAGGATATACAAAGAAACAAGGAAAGACTACAACAGGTATAAACGTACTGAGGATATACAAAGAAATAACGAAAGACAACAACAGGTACCGAGGATATACAAAAACAAAATCAAACAAATAACCAAACAAACACAAAACAAAGGAAAGACAACTACAGGAACCGAGGAAATAACAATACAAATGTAACTAATAGAAGCAGACAAATAACAAAGGCATGTTAGTGCGAATTAATGAAAACTATGGGCAAATTTTATGGTCGCCATCATGATCTGTTTTTGTTTTGTTTTTTTCCTTGAAGGTCCTTCGGTTTTTTTTTATACCTTTTTTTATATTTTTTTTAATCTTTTTTTTTATATAAATTTGTTTTTGTTTTTTTCATTCTTGCTATTATTTTTTCTTCTGTTTTTCTCACTTTTCTGCGTTTGTGGTTCGTTATTACTGTTTTTCTGGTTTATTGCTTTACTGAAATGAGGAATTGATTTGACCTCGATGTGCCTAGGTGGGCGTCGTCGCCGAAGCAGAAGACATTTATTCTTCCGGAACTTATGGTCTAACTCTACATGTACTTGTCAAGGATCTCGTGCGAATCTTTCCTTTCGGTATATTATGCCATGTTTAATAGATTTTGAGTTTCATTTATTATTTTTCTTCACTCTTCGATCTTCTGTTTTTTCCTTTGATCCTGATGTGTGAAATGAGAAGTACTAACATACATAGTTATGGAGTAATCAATACTGTCTAGGATTTTGAACCATGTATTAAGTATATATTTTTATCTATGGTTAGCTCACAAATGTGCTGTAAAACTGGATTGTTTTAAAAACCCTGTACACTAAACATAACATTCGTTAAGCTGACCAATTATAAGATAGTATCGCTTATACAATTATCCCGGCGTCAGTGTTTGCGTTGCTAGGTTATTATCATTAAATTTCCTTAGTGTTGACATTCATAAATTAACCATTAATATTTGTAATAGGAATTGATACTGTATTTAAGGGGTTTTACGTACCTATCCCTCTGGTTCAACAGTAGTTTAGACAATTTGGCATACACTATGATTTTAATTGTAAAGTACACTTCTGTATTTGTAATGTGATTATAACGAATATAATTGCATTTGACGAATAATTGTAATTTAACCATTGTATTGACATGTAATTATGATGTGTATCTCTGTGCTTTAACGTTCAAGTGTGATATACACCACTGCGTTTGCTATTACTTATAATGTATTAGATAGGGATGGGCGTACTGTTGTATTGTATAATACATTTATACATCCCAGTTGATAGATGAAAGTAAATTAATATTTACCTAAAGATATTTTTTATTCATATTAACAGAACAAACATTATGAATAAAAATTATATAAAGATCTTGGAATGAAACCATTGTTTCAAATTGCAATTCCAATCGATGCTAAAGTGGGCAAACAGATGTAGCGGCGACACCCTGGCCTGAACAAAGAACTTCGGACAACTGACAAGTGTTACATGTAAATCGAGTACACAAGTCCTTCATTGATTGACGTGTCTATATATCAACGTACAGTAGGTGTGTTTATGTGTACAAAGATGAGAAAGAGGACCTAATAATGAACTTTGGAATAACTCAAATATGACACGTTTATCAATTGTTTGACGCTAGCGAACCTGATAAAAATACAATCATTGTAACATAGACAACTTTGGTAATATTTACAGGAGGCTTATTTGACTATATAAGCCCATCAATAATCGTTACCAATACACAAGTTGAATTTCTTTATTTAAATTGAACTAATTGAATGAACAATAGCTTTAAAAAAGTTTAAAAATGAAGTGGACAAATTTTATTGGAGACGAAACGTATGATAATGTTTCTGTACAGTTGTTGAAATTCAATAGACTATATGTATCCATATAGCTGTGAACCGCACCTATATTTTAACAATTATAAAGGGAAATAAAACAACTACTCTATTAATTACTTTCATATTGAGATATAATTGTGATGTTTGGCCTTGCATGACAATACCTTCGAAAACTAAAATGTATATTAGCTACAGATCTACCACAAAAACACTTAAATTAGCGGACTCAAATTTTAGCGTATTATTGAATGTATAACGGATTAGCGCATTGAAGAATTAGCGCACTAAAAATAAATGCAATAGGAACTATATACATGGACTTCAATCAGCTCATTCATAATTTAGCGCAAGATTGAACGCATGAAAAGTGCTAAAATTATAATACCGCTAAAATAGATACGCTTCCAGTATTTTTTTCGGGCAATGAAAGGCACCACTAAGTCTTTATTGCTTAAGTTTATTAATGTCTCTGTTCTTACGTATGTGGACTTATACATAATGTACTAGGATATTCTAACCCGAATTCACTCCTTCATCGTCCTTTATGCATGGTCAAGCATGCAGTTGACATTACAAACGAACATTTCTTACATGATCAGAGGTTTTCCGAGCTTCCCACATTGACATACTGTACAAATATATGAGTGCATGTTAATTATTAATTACGTAGTTTTCACTTATGAAACGTTAAGAATACAGTCTACGGTCATTAAAACACACACTTAACCAAAGCGCAGAACATTCCGTTGTATAACGATTATTGGTGGTGTTAATTCTCTATTGTGGTATTTCGATTAGTTGCTTTTGTAACTTTCGCGAATAATGATTTTCGTAAGTGGGTTATGGGATTATTATTGATAATGAAATGGGTTTAATATTTATTTTGTATAGGTCTGTTTTTTATTATTTTTTTAAATATTATAAATGGTATATTTATATATGAATCTATTGATTAAGTTTCTGAAGTTTTAATCATATTTGACGTATTCATGTCAGGGGATATCGAATACTTTAGATTACTTAATGCCGTGCACTACCTTAATGCTAGTATCCATACAAGATCTCAATTAAATGTGTTAAATTCACATATCATTAATAACGATTCCTGACAATAAGATACTCTAATACATTAACAATGATATCAGGTCAAATTATAAACTTGAACGATAATTGTAACAAATATATTTTAATATCTTCAAATTTCCGATAGCGAGTTTTCCCTTTCTTGATCATTACATCATCACCTTAAATTGGAGAGTATGTGTAGAAATACCTTGAAACACTTATGCCAGAAAGCAAAGTTGTATTTAAGGTAAGAAATCTTTATAAGAATTTAAGAGTTATTACTATAATATGGATACCGTGATATTTTATATTTGTTGTGAAGCTGATATTACGTGGTTTTAATAAATGTGCTATTTTGCTGATTCATTAATTTGTGGTTTAGCTAAATCTTAGATACTGATATACAAACACCTTCATCATGAGTTGTTGGTCAGTTAATTTGTTGATTTATACTACTTTGATCATCAACGAAAATAAAATTCTCCCTAAAATGATAGATTTCAAAGTATTGTCGATACTGGAAACACTTTGATCTTTATTAAGTTGAAGTTTTTTCCAAAAAATGCATCCGGCGCTGACTCTACATATAAAGCTCATATACAAATATATTCCCAAAACAAACACAGATAGTGATATAATTCTGCCGTCGTAGTATTTGCCATGCTGTACGCATCTTAACGTAATACAGCAAACCATCAACACGTGGCATACAATCTATGTTTAGAGAATGACTGAGTCTACATGAGTAAATGCTATCTAAAAGGTGTCCCATAACTGGCACACTGAGGACCTAGTTGTCCTCAACACCATTAAAAATACCAATTTTGACCAACGCTCTAACAATAGATATGTTAATCAGATTCGTTTATAGGTATGGAAGATTGTAAAATCAATCTAATCGATTTATGTCACGTTTCAGACGACTGGGATTCTGATGGCTTTTCAAAATTCAAAAAAGGAACGCAGGAACTACGGTATACTTATGACTTCAGCTATTATTTCCCTCCCTACAACGAATAGTCTAACGGAAATTTGTAACCCCTGTATTGCAAAAGATTCAATATTGATAATTATGGCATTAGGCAAGCTTGTTGTTGTTTGATGTATTTTGACAAAATGAAAGGGCCGAATTACGATACCGAATGAATGGTCAGAGTTTAGAAGTGAACCATGAAGAGAATCAATGTTTATATCAAATTACAACCTCACTGACTGGTCTATGCTGTCTCTATATCCTTATGATAGAATATGTATCACCTTGCGAATTACACAAAGTAACTAGTTCCATAGGCAACGCATAGAACACCATGTTAGATATATCTGTACTGCAGCGCCATTTGAATTTTATGGCTTCGTAGATTAATAAATTATTATAAAGAAATTTGTCAATGATGTTCTTGACCGCAAACCGGATAATACACGACCGTCGAATCTTAGATTGCAAAGGTAGACAGAAACATTTAAGACCATTCAACTCAAACTTCTACTTGGAAAACTAAGCAAGCATAACACTTAAACCTGAGGTTTAGCCGTCTTACATTGTACCTGTACATACACGGTTGTTAAACCCCGAGATTTACAGGTAAATCTGAACAAACACAGTTTTAAAATATGCCTGATGTTTCAAAGACAAACATGAACAATCACTACTGTTTAAACTAAGGTTGTATATGTAAACCTTAGCAGCTATTACCGTAAGACTACATGTTGAACAGATGAACCAGAAAAACATGACCGCTAAACCCGAGGTCACATAAACATATATAAAAAAAACACAAATTATAAGGCCCGAGCTTTGTGTAGGCACATATGTACAAACAAACCTAATAATACACAATCGTTAAACCTTAGGTTATACAAATAAATCTGAACAAACAGAAACGTTGACCCTTATGTTATATAGATACATTTAAGCAAACATTTGACCTTTGACACTACAGGTAAACTTATCAAACACAAGAAGTGATTTAAATTTGGTTGGGTTACCTGAACATCCCCAACTGTTCTATCCAAGGTTATACAGGTGAACATCAGCAAATGCATCCACTAGAGCAGGTGATGTTGTAAAGTCTAACTTGTGTATAAATGATCGGTTAATCCGAATTCTATTAACAAATCTTGGTTTAAGAAAACGTAAAACACTAAATAACGGGTTGTATATGAATGACCAAAAAACAATACTTAATCATTACTATATCTAACAGCTGATGATATAGATATTTCAATGACATATTTATGTATATCAAAGTAACTCATTCTAGAAAATCTAACCAGAGTATCACTGCTATTCATCTTCATCGATAATTTTTACATTGTCTACATGGCCCCTAAGTATGTCTGCCATTCTACGAAACTCGTTTATGAATATGCATTAGAACTTACTTTCAATATGATTAAATGATAATTTTATCTGCTATTAGTATTGTTTATCTAACCAAACGAAACGGACATTGTTTAAGTACTTAGTATTTGTTTCCGAATCGTTGCTGATTATGTATTGTAAATATAATGTATTAAATATTAAAAGAAATAAGTACAGTTGAAACTAACCAGGACGATTGACGTTAGTATTGACACAAAATGACAATTATCACTACATGGCATTCCATTCATGTTTCCGTGGGAGTACTATGATAGTTAACAGCTTGGCAAACAAAAACAGGGTTATCATAGGGAAATATTGCTGGTATACTGTTCGTTTAGAATTTGTAGACCACTGATCACAACTGTGAGGTTATTTTCACAATCAGCTTTGTTTATATTTTGTAGAGCAAGAAACAAAATTGAATTGGTATGGTTAAAACAATATAAACACATATACTTCCTTTGTCGAAATGTCCGTTTAACTTGAAATAAACAATGAATGTTAAACTTTCCACTTTACATGTATTGGTTGTTTATGGCAGCGCTTTGCGTCCAGTATCTGTCGATTTGTACATGTATCACGTTAATGCTGTACCGTATATAACTGCCGCCCTTGTGGAAGAGAGGAATGACGGCATATTATATACCGTCATTGCTCTCTTCCACAAGGGTAATATTTCTCGAAATCAATTGTGTTTTTGGAGGAGGGGTAGGGGAGTTGGGGGTAGAGGAGTGGATGAGGATGAGGAGAGGAGTATAATTAATTTTAATCTAAGTATTTAAAATATGGATGTATTATAATGAATATAATATCATACACAAATAAAAATAAAGAATAAAAGATGATAATATAAGAATTAAACAATTAAATTTGATAACAAATTTTAGAAAATAAATAGAAAATAAGTGAATAATTCGATTCTGGGAAGAAATAACGCATGTAAGGCCAATAAGATGAAGTTGTGATATCTTCAATCTAATCAGATACGCTGCTATTTTGGTGCTATTTAATCATGTTAACTGTTATAGATGGAACATACTTCCTGGTTAGAGCAATGTAATGTTTTCTCTTTGCAAACAATTCTTTGTTTGTCTCATACAATCATTAAAAACATTGGAGGTAAAGAAACAATATATCTGTATTTAAATTGGATAAAAATGTCGGTGTATACACATTAATGTTGCAATAGTTCGGAAAATTTAGTTTCAAATAGAGTTCAAATATTTACCTAGTACCTTGAGGGTTTGTGATGTGTTAGCTATCTTCGTATTTACTTAACATAAATTACGTAAAAATATTGTAGTTAATCATTGTTTGAATATTCCAGAAAATTTATCAATTATCACATAAACCTTACTTTAAAAAAAATAAGCTCTGTTGACATAACGTAAATGGATGCAAAATGCAGCTATTGTTCAAGATATTTTTGAACAGGAAAGTAAAAGCGGCGACCATGCAAATAATTACTGATTTATAGTTTGAACATTCGAAATTTCACGTTTGCTTATACATTATTGATAATTGCGGAGGTTGTACCGAAATTAAATATTGTTCATTTGTTTCAGAATCAACTTGCATATTATAAAAGTTTGTTGATCATAAATAACAACGTTGCTGTAAATTACAAGTGATATATGCATATATTTGGTATAGAGTATAGTATTAATTGATTTTTTGTCAATTAATCATAATAACGACACATTTCAAGTGCTATATATACATGTACACAAAATAAAATATTGTTTGTGTAAAGGCGTGTCAATTTATCATATATATATGTACTACAACAGGATGAATTGTGTTCAATGATTTTCAGGGTGGGAGTCGTCCGTCACGTCGAAAACTGATACAAGACAGCTTCATGAACCTGGCGTCGTGATGTGTCCCTTGGAATTCGGAAAGTCCATATGGTGCCCTAACCCCCATACTGGCGACACCTATGGTCAAGCAGGTCTGTGACCGGAAATGAATATTGGAATAGTACCACAGCGTCGTTGATTCAAAATTACGGTAATTTCCTTTAAGTCACCAATTACGTGTCAAGTTCATGATTATCAACTTTGTTATAATATATAGATATGTAAGACATATACATATTAATATGAAAAAATTACAAGAGCACAGATTTTCTTGTAATTTTTACATTTTCATAAGTTTTTTTCTGTCGTACGGATTCCAATCAAATTTTTATATTCTATATATTAACATATATAAGTGAAGTTCAACCATAACGATCCATAGGCATTGGTTTTACTTGTCTGTAAACCAGTTCACTCATTTGCAAATACGATTAACATGTGTTCAGCAATGGCCTACATATGTACTTCTAAATTCTATTTTTCATAAATATTAAACATGGTCATACGTTTATGACAATTTTCATATACGTATTAAAATGTTTATTATTTATAAAACATTTATGGTATTATAATAATAGAAAATAAATAAAATAAAAAATAAATATTAATAGATTGATTATATATGCATCATCAACGGACACGGACAAATTATCATGGTTTACAAATTTAAGAAGGAAAGATTTCAACAGGATTCAAAGGGCCACCAAAACAAAAGGAGAGGCAACATGAACCCATCAAAAAGTGCGACTGTTAATGCGTTTAATACACAATATGTGATAACTGCATATTATTACCTGACTCTCTATTTAAGTGTATATGAAGTATTTTTGACTGTTTTAATAAAAATTCCCTGGAAAAGACTG
>JAUMHH010017463.1:0-10840 GCA_032359455.1 Chlamys rubida | reverse complement strand
CTGGAAAGAGATGTTTTGAAAGAGTTGAAAGTGGGTGCATTAACGATGTCAGATGGTAATTTGTTCCAGTCTAGTATCGTACGAGGAAAAAATGATTGTTGTCTAGTTAGTGTAGTCTAGTTGTATTTTTATTGGATTATGTTGAAAGAATAAATGTTTGAAAGAACTGTATGTGTTTTTATTTCACTCTATTACCTATTTCAGTAATAAAATTGTTACTCAAATGGGTAACTGTTACCCAAATGCAGGATTATTATCCATATGCGCTGTTGTGCCCAACCTGTTCATGGTGGATAATTCGGACCTTTTTCTGCTGACTGAAACTCTGCACTGTGGCTTCAAATACAATAAAGCACATACTTTTCATACAATAATACCAGTCAATGTCTATTTAAGGCAAATGACGAACAGCTTAAAGACCCGAGGGCGAACAATGTTTTAATTAAAGCGAATAGACGCGTAGCCTAAATGTAATTTCACAACTTTTCGTGTCTTTTTTAGACGACAATCTGGTTTATAGTAAGCCATTTGTCATGTCCCTCACGCTATCTCTGGGTCTGTTCTTTTCGGGTAATTAAAACATTCGGTTATGTGTAAGAAATCACACAAAAGTATTGTCATAAAGTATTACCTCATTTGGATATATAACATGTTCATGACAAGAAATATATTTGTTCTCCACAGAATCATGGAGGCTGTGTTGTTTTCTTTCGGGTGAAGAGTTCGGTTGTTTAGTCCAAAGTTATCTCCCCTAAGCAACATTTACTTCCGGCACGTGTTGATTGAAAATGCTGCAGAGAGCATGAACACATAATCATAAAGTTTCCTGCTGCGATGGCAAATCTAAAAACAAAGTAAGTTGGACTAAATAACAAACCAATATTTCCTTCCCATATTTTATAAATGGAACCGTCATATATAGTGTTTCAAGCCATATAACTGCTATCGAGCTTGGTCAGGTGGTGATAGTTTCATAGTAAATGTTGGCTCACGACAGATCCAGTACACTCTGCCGATTGAGCTATATAGCTATAAAGACCTATATAGCTATATTCACCTATACATTATAGCTGTATTGAGCTATATTTTCTCAGATTTCAAACTTCATTAAATTAAAGCAAAGTCGCAAATAAACAATAAGGTTTATGGTCATGTTTACTATAAAAAACATACAGTTAGATGTTTATTTTCATTTTTCATAAATGTAAAATTTCCGATTTTTTTACATCATTATTTTTTAAAAAGAATACTTATATTTAATGTCTTTTGTTATCAACCTAATGATAAAATTGTCTTTTAACAGCGACTCCTTAAAAAAGAAAATCATATTATGAAAATAGCTCTAAAGACCTATTTCGGATAGGTCATTACAGCTATTAAAGGTCTTTACAGCTATATAGCTCAATCGGCAGAGTGTACTGGACCTGTCATAGGGGGATAAATCAGAATCGAAAGGTCAGTTAAAGAATGGTATCATTGAAATTGTAATAATATGAAATAAACATTGTGGTCAGAGTCTTGTTATCTCTTTTTATTTGCCTATTAAACTCCAAGAAATGGGGGACTCATGACAGCAGAAAATCTTCCTGTTTTTCATAGGATTTCTTCAAGATAATTTAAGCTGTTTTATATTTTGTATTATCAGTAATGTGTTAGAATAGTGGCCCACAATAAAGTGTGACCCTGTTAAAATATTAGCTGGTTGTTTGCTGCATGTCTACTTAGTGAAAATCTACCTCAAAGTAAAGAACAAAATACAAAATTTAAATTTATTAGATTATTAGATTTATTAAATTAGATTTATAGTCAAATTCAATGAAAACATAAAAAATTAAATTGCATTCTGTGCAGAGTTCATTCTCAAATTCCAGGGACTACTCTCATTTAGGTTCTCTGCACCCCTGGAATATGTCGCAACAAAATTAAAGGCTCTGTATGTGCCAGCTTGTGTATGATACAAGTAGACTGGTTTGATCCTTTAATGTGCATCGTAGGGCAGTGTAACGCTAAAATTGACAGCCATGAAGTAAGATGTCTTTCCACTGTTAAACTTAAAAGGACATGTGTCGCCCTAGTAATTGGTCAGTTTTTTTTATCCCAAACCAATCAAATGTACTGCATACAATGCAAGTTATGTAAAAATTGCTTTTTTAATCGTTGTCATTATTTATTTCAGAGGATATCATCACTTGTGTTGTCTGTGACCAAGAAAACAAGGCCTGACAGATGAATGAAAACTCCCATAGGGCGACAGCTATGTGTCATGTTTTTTGACTTGCTATTGACGCTGAGCTAGAATGGCTCAAAAGGATTGCCAGAAGTCATATGCGGTCAGCATTTCTTTACCGGATGAACAGGTCTTCAGGAACCTGAAAAATGCCAAACATTTTGCAATTGACATAGGTGTGTGTTAAATTTGCTTTTGTGTTATACCCAGATGTTGTGTTCATTTATGTTACAAAAAGTCTATGTGCATAAAACCATAAAAGGGTGTATGCATTTTAATCAGAGATCAAGGTATTCAGTTGCCAGTAGCAAGTTCAGAAGTCAAGCATCAGAGCTCGAGGCATGGTAGTCTAGTGGTAGGACGCTGTGCTCGTGACCGAGGGGTTGCGGGTTAGAGTCACATTATGGCACTGTATCCTTCAACTATATACTTTACTGCTTTGAGACGACATAGGTTGTGATAAAGTGGTATATAATAACCTGAATAATAATTATTATTAATATCATTTCCCATGGATTTGAAAGGGTCAAAATACATGTAAGATAGACATGGCCTTTCAAATCAAAGAGTCAAAGTTCATTTTGGAGTCAAAAAGATATTCTCAAAGGTCTACTGAAAGTCCTTGAGATGTAAAAACCGCCTCTAATGTTAAATGTATAATGTATTATGTGTCGGTGTATATTTATCTCACAGATATGGAACTTTTTCTGTCTGTATAATGTAATTGATAATACCATAGTTTTCATAAAAGTGACAATACACATTAACAAGAATGAGATAATTTTCTTTACATGAAATAACTCATTTAAATGATGAAAATATAAAAACCGCCATGCAATCCACACATTGCATTACGAGGTTGTATATATGCAGCCATTATTACATTTCTGAACGGCTCATCAACACGTAAGGGCTAATAGATATCTGTAACGAAGCACAAGCTTATGAGGCACTTGTGAAGGTGAGGTAAGCTGAACTGTAGATTTTATATGAGGAAAGGTTATTACTTCCATACCGTCGGGAAGATTTCCAATATCATTAAAATGTTTTATGTTATTCCACTTTGTTTTGAATTAATAGGTGGTTCTCTGGCCAAGCTAGCCTATAGCTCCACACTACAGCGTAGGACCTCCCTGGTATCGGAGGACTCGTGTGAGGTGAGTTTTAGCCCCACTGACCAGGCCATGATCCTGTTCTCTTTTAAACTTTGAAATTCACAACATTCATTATACATGTATTGTAACAACAATAATTCTTACAAAATGGAATTTTCAGTCACGTACACACCTTTTTATTTTGGACTTAGCCGGTTTTGCAATACTGCAACAGTAGTGAAGACATTATTTAATTGGTCCTTATCAAGTTTAAATGGGTGTGCAGTTGGTATTGCTGAATTAACCCTTTCACCCCTATGTAACTTTAGTAGACTCTACCAGGCATTGATATGGATGAGTCCATTATGGTCTACAGTGGTGAAAGGGTTAAGTTAACCCATGTCAGGTGGGCTGGGTAGCTTGGATGGGTGATCATGAGTGCTCTACATGAGTTGACCAAGTAATCTGCTCCAATACCAAGTACTGCATGAGCACTATAAATTTACCTGTGATTCCAAAAATTTCCAAATTTTTGTATGTGATCACAAAAATCTGTCGGACTAGATTTTCTATGTACTTTTAATGGTGCAAAATCATCTGTATCCTCAGTCACAAATATCAGGCCTGTCAATTCAAACTGATGTTATTTTACAAAAAAAAAAAAGATCTTCATATTGCTAGTTACAATAAGAGATGTTGTAATATCTATAATTATTGTGTCATTGTAGGAAAATCAATTCCTTGGAGAGCTTGTTAACCCATTCACCCCTAAAGTTACATTTGAACCTTACCAAATCAAAGACTGGGCAAGCCCAGTTTAAATATGTAGGGATGATTGAGTTAATGGTATTTAACATGCCAGCTGCTTAGTCTTAACATTGTAACAAAATGCCTAGTTTGTGTAATTACAGTTGGAGGGAGCTGGTAGTATCTACCAGGTATCTGAGGAAGATGAGTTCACAAACCGCCTCCATTTTGTCAAGTTTGAGACCCGACTCATTGAGACATGTCTGGACTTCATCCAGAGACACCTGAAGGGGTCACCCATGAAAGACAAGGTCATCAAGGCCACAGGGGGCGGAGCCCATAAATATCGAGACCTCATCAACTCAAAACTGGGTGTACAGTGAGTATTTTAAGTTTATTCCGACCATCGAGAAAAAGTAGATGTTGTACAGTAACAAATAACAGGACTCTGGATTCAAAGTAATAAAATCATCAGCAAAAACTAGGAAAATTTATCATATCCAACTGTTGATTGCCATTTGAATGCATTCATATTTAAGTGAGTGTACATTGTATTGTTATTGTTATTTTTTCCTAATCAGAATAGACAAAGAAGATGAAATGCAATGCCTCATACAAGGATGTAACTTCCTGCTACAAAACATCCCGGACGAGGCATTCTCCTATCATCGGCACGCAGAGCCAGAGTACAAGTTCCAGGGAGTGAACCATAATGTCTTCCCTTACCTCCTGGTCAACATAGGGTCAGGGGTTAGCCTGATCAAGGTGAGGTCAACATAGGGTCAGGGGTTAGCCTGATCAAGGTGAGGTCAACATAGGGTCAGGGTTCAGTCTAATCAAGATGAGGACAACATAGGGTCAGGGATTAGCTTGATCGAGGTGAGGTCAACATAGGGTCAGGGATTGGGCTGATCAAAATGAGGACAACATAGGGACAGGGTTCAGTCTAATCAAGGTGAGGTCAACATAGGGTCAGGGGTTAGTCTGATCCAGGTATGATCAACATTCATGCAAGGTAAAGGGTCAGTCTGATAAAGTTGAGGTCAACAACAGGGTTTTGGATCTGTCTGATCAAGGTGAGGTCACTGATAATTTGTAATATTGATAAATTTACTATTCTAGTTCAGTCATGTTAGTAGAACTTTTGCTTGTGATAATATCTATTTCCGAGCTCCGTAGAATTAACAATGTCATTAGCTCACTTGTTACAAGTAGACATGACCTAATGTTGTACCCCCGATGTTGACATCTGAAAACTTTTATGTTTCTGGGTAGGATTTTGAAATACTTCTGACACAGCTGTATGTAACAGACTTCTTGTTTGACATCAGGATGTATTTGGAGTCTAGTTGGGATATAATAACAATTAAATGTTGAAATCATATGTAATTTTTCCAAATTTTATGCTGTGGTGGAATTAGCTGTTTTGGCATCACAACTTGCTTTAAAGTTTTTGAAATGCATCTGACTCTCTATGTATTCCACATGATTCCTGTTTGGTATATGCATTCTTTTAGGGTCCATTTTTTTTCTTCTTCAGAATTTGAATGAATTTTGTTTTAAACTTTTGAAAAAAATTGTTAAGCTACCGGTAACTCGCTTATAATTAGCCTGCACTTGAATAGATTTAAAAGTACATGTATATCATCTTGAACAAATATTTATGTATGTGATCTAAATTATCCGAAACTTGTATTGGATATTACTTTTTGAAAATAGAATGTAAACATTTTGCTATTGCAGTTGTCAGTGATGTTGCAGTAATTCATTTATTCTTCAAAATAACATCTTTTCTTTAGGTGGATTCTGAAACAAAGTTTGAGAGGATTGGTGGAACATCAAATGGAGGTGGGACATTCTGGGGTCTGGGCTCACTGCTGACAAAAGCCAAGGTAGGCCACACGTTAGACATCTGGATATTCTGGGGTCAGTGGTCATTGCTGACAGGCCAAAGTAGGCCACAGAATACTAGTAGGTCACAGAGTAGTAGTGCAACATTTTTGGACTTAGGATCATTTGTGTCTGTGGTCAAGTGGGCAACACATTACTGATAGGTATTCTTGATTATTAAATGCTCTGAAACAGTACATTGAAATTAAAATGTGGCAACATACTCTTATTATATTTAACAAAAAATATTGCAGTTTTATGAAAAATTGTGTTGATGCAATCATTTGATTAGCTATTAAGTTAAGTCTCTATAAATGTGTAATACAGACCTTTGATGAGTTGCTGGAGTTGGCAGAGAAGGGAGACCATCGGGAGGTGGACATGTTGGTCAAGGACATTTATGGTGGAGAATACTCAAGCATTGGCCTAACAGGAGATGTTATCGCTAGCAGTTTTGGCAAGGCTACACAACCACATAAAGATCAAGGTAGGCCTAATCATCACGCCCTGTTCAGGGTAGGTCACACATTCACACACTGACCAGGGTAGGTCACACATTCACACACTGACCAGGGTAGGTAAAGCAGTAACAAAAAGATCACGGTAGGCCTCACTGTCGCACACCGACTAGGATAGTCAAACTTTGACAATAGTAGGCCACACTGTCGCACACGGACTAGGATAGTCAAACTTTGACAATAGTAGGCCACACTGTCGCACACGGCCTAGGATAGTCAAACTTTGACAATAGTAGGTAACACTGTCGAACAAATGCCGAGGTAAGTTTCACAATAAACAAACATCAAGATAAGTCATACTGTCTGACACAGAAATACCTGAGTAAGACCCACAGTGATGAAAAGACTCGGGTATAGATCCGATGGTACGTAGATCACAAGTTAGAGTCACACACATACTAGGGTAAAAATTTACGTTGTATTTCATTTGTTTTCGCTTCTTTTCTCGCAACATCCGCCTTAAAATCCATTTTCACTCTTCAGAATCAAGCTTCAAGGAGGAAGACATAGCTCGGTCACTCCTGTTGTCCATCAGCAACGACATTGGGCAAATAGCCTGTCTCCATGCTCGGATGCACGGACTGACCAAGATCTACTTCGGAGGCTATTTTATCCGGGGTCATCCGTTAACCATGCGAACTATTACCTTTGCCATCAACTTCTGGTCAAAGGTCAGTTGTTAGGATAAACTGTAGAGTGGAGCATGAGGGAACTTTCTACTTTTGTGGCTGAGTGGTGTATTTGTTGTATGTAGTATGACATAAACTAGGTATTATACTGAAATTAACCTGTCCTGGTACGAGTTGACACTTCTCCTTTAAGCCCAATGCTGAATCAAGGTAAAACCGCTGTTATCAATATTGTATCGGAATTCCTCAGTAGACTCTGCTTCTGAAATGTAAATTGATTTAATAGATATATCGGGGAAACAGGCTTGATTATGAAAAGGCTTGATAGTAACTTTGTTAATATGACCTATGGATGTATGCCTGATACTAATATAATCCTAATTTAAAATCAGTGAACCTTGTTTTTGTAAATGTTCTTTATATTATAACCCTTTTAAAGTTATATTTTTACTTCAAAAATATTTTTTCCACTTTACCTGTTTCCATTGTAGTTGAGAATTATTTTATTAATAACAGAAAGTGTCACTCTCTATAACTTTGCTGCAACTTAATTGTTCCAGGATGAAATTCAACCCCTGTTCTTACGACATGAGGGATACCTTGGTGCCATTGGGGCCTTTTTGAGGGGTGCAGAAGAAAGCGATGAATCTGGTAAGTTATACTGTATGTTGATACTGTACTGGGATGGTAAAACACTATAATTATGTTTTCATGCTCTTCTAATAATTTTTTTTTCATGAGCTGAGTGTTTTGTTCTGTTCTGGTTGATTGAGTATGAACCTTAATGGATCATGAGAAAAAGTTTTTTGAACTGCAAAGTATTGTCAATATATGCATACCTGGTAAACAGAAAATTTGGAAAATGATCTATATTTTTCCTTTGATGAGATATTGGAAGAAATCTGTAATGGGATGTGAGCAAAACTGTTTGTTACTGGACTTGATTGATCTCCATTGACAGTGTTTTCCCTGGCTTAAATTTCTATTTGGTGTGGATGTATTTTGTTTTCTCCCAACACAACATAATTATGCAAGAATCATGAAAAGACATGCGTGGTGATCACATAAATTGTCGGCACACAAGATTTGTTTGTGCATGGTTTGTCTTTTGCTAATTTGAGACCCTGGTTTGTTTGTAGGGAGCCAGTCCTATACCTGGGGGGAGAACTATGCCCGTAGCTCTGGTCTCAGTAGTAGCCAGCATTCCTCAGTCAACTGGAAACGCACAAGGAGCTCCACGGTAGGTACAATAAGCAGTGAGTTCATGTCTAATTCTGGTTGAAAAATAAAACATGAAGAACAACTAAACTAATTATTGAAATTATAATTCAAATCCTTTTTTTTATTAAAATGTCACACATCAGAATACACATGTAAAACATCAAATTGTATTAAAATAACCACACATACCCATTCACACCTTTCTCATGTCCATTCTTTAGTAAGAATTATGAACTCTATAAAAGCTAGTATAAGCTAAAATGACGATTTAACCTGTTAGCTTGGCCAATGGTCTACATTTATGATATAAAAATTAAAGATAAATGCCAGATAGCCAATGATTGTTGTTACTGTAAGTTACCTCCCTTGTATATGCATCGACTGAAAATATTGGAACACCAATTTAATGAGAAACATCCTTATAATATGCTGTGTTCTATCACAACAGCAAAAATGGTTTGTAAATAAAATTGAACATTTAGTCATACTGAACTTGATTAATAGGTGCACTGTATGCTTACATAAAGGTAACAAATATTTGATTAACAAACTCAAAAATAGTAAATAAACAGTGACCTGAAATGTTATCGGAAATGTCCCTTTTGTTTCATTAGTAGAGAACATTTTGATTGAGTATAGTAAAGACATATTTACAATATTCATCTAGTCACTGCTATGTAAAAAACGATGTTCTTACCCAGACAGTTTCGCTGACATTCTGTCAGCTTGGTCACTGGTCTGAAGAAACTGTCTGGGTTAGGACATCGTTTTTTAAGTAGTATACATTACATTCCTGCTCAATGAACTTTTTCGGTGATTTCCTGACTACTGTTTAACCAACCTTTGAGCAACCGGGGCCAGCAGATAGCCACACTAGCCTCCCCTTAAGTCTCGGATGACTAACTGGGATGTTGTTTCTTGATGCACACAAAATTGTTAAGCGACGCGATGCTGCGGTTGACTTATAAAACTAGGGCAGTTGCAATAATCTGATCGACTTAGGATATTTGCGACATTCTGTTTTTCAGTCGATTTTGACTGAAATATCACGCTTATAAAGGGTTTGCTGACCAGAGGCTCGTGTTGGATGCTTAACTTTTAACATTATTTTTCGAAAGCGTACGACAAGGTTCCGTGATTAAGCCTTACCTCATTTTTAACCATCAGTCGCTGACAGTACGTACCAGTAGAAAGAAAAAGACCCAAGTAATTGCAGTTATCTTCATATAATTGAAGAATTCAGTTATAGATATCTTAAATTCTTTAAAGATGGGAGAATTATATGAAAATATTAATTTGGCGTTCTATAGATCCGGATGATATATGATCCATTTTGGTGGATTTTATACATAAATATCGATCAAGAAGATAATTAGCAGTACTTTGACCACAACAAAAACGGAAATCAGAAAAGGGACATAACGCGTATTGAAATGGCAACACCAAAAACAAAAATGACTAGTGTATAGCTGCGATATTGTATCGTCTGACGACGAGACAATTTCTATTTATTGCGTCGTGGCAAATGAGGCCGGGTATTCATATACGTACTAATCGTGTGTAATAATTAAGGTAAGTTACAGAAGGCTGCTTTGCATTGAAAACAGTTGCCAGAACTGGAATGGAGTACGCGTGATCCAGTTATATAAAATAGGCAGCGTTCCATGTTCCAGGTAGACGATGAATGGTTTAATTGGAAAAGAAGAGTAACAAGGCAATCCATAGTTTCCCACCGGCACTGATTTCTATGTTTAACAAACAGTACACTTATGTCAGGATGTAACTACTGTTCAAAGCATAGGTCACAGTGAGGTCATAGTGACCTATTTATTGCACTCGCCATCCAGAGATGTCCTTGTACACCTAGTCTGGTTACTCCAGGTGAAATAGTATATTTAGAAGATTATCCCCGGACAAACTTTTTCAAAAGTAAAGGTCGAGTCATATGTCACTGACCTAATTCTTGCACTCTGCACCCCACCGTCCCAAGATGAACCGGTTAGGGACTTTAAAGCCTCAATCGAATTAAAATAGGCGAGGAGGTCAATAGGGCACTTCTAGTTAATCTAGAAGAACCTAAATTCACCCATTATTGCAAAGTCATTAAAACTATTACACAGTAAAAATTGGTTTATTGCAAGTTGAAATAAACCTGCAAGGTATAATTTTGAAATAATTCCATCGTGATATGGTTTTGATGCAATTTACGTTAAAGTAGTGTTCCTTCTGGTACAAGCTGTGAAAGAACAAAATGGCTGAACTAGTACCAAGGATATATCTCGCCAGCTGTCCTATGTTCTAATACATTACGGCTTATGGCATACAACATATTAATGTACACGCACGCGCCCCATACACTTTTCGAATATGTGGAAGATTTGGGAGATTTATTAATGATTGTCACATTAGCATGCTGCAGAACATTGTTCATACATACATGTATATTCCGTCTTTTCGTATTGCAGAGTTATCTGCTCTTGTGAGCAGGTATTGATTGTTACGTCATTTGTTTGT
>JAUMHH010017452.1:0-10840 GCA_032359455.1 Chlamys rubida | reverse complement strand
TCAATTTGATCAATCTCCTCTTTTAGTTTACTTTCTAATCTATTTATATTTTTCTTTTTATGTGATGCATATGATATTACGATGGCCGATAGCAGCCGACACAAAACAACTACAATATAAGACATTTATGTACATGTACACTTTTTAAAGACTGTACGTGTACACAATACAACTACAATATAACACATTTATGTACATGTACACTTTTTAAAAACTGTACATGTACACAATACAACTACAAGTGCTATTAACATTCCTTTAACGGTTCGGGTCAACTTGATATTTCACACGTGCCTGATGCAGCGGTGAATTTAAAGACCAAACGGCAAGGAAAGGGAATATGTTCATAAATCAGCGAAGAGGCGATAGAGGTCACCACACAGTGTTGCTACGTAGACTGTACAAAATATGTCACTAGATGATGCTTGAAGGCGACCTAATCTCATTACCTGAAAATGGATATACTAGAAAAGTTTGACATTAGTAATTATCAAGTGTTTAATTTTTCTTAATCTTTTCTTTGTATGTTGATTGGTCTTATGTCCTAATTTTAATTTATAAGAAATGTAACAGACATAAACCATCGTTATACGCATATCTATGTGGTCATTTCTAATGTATGGATCGGAGTCATAAAGTAGAAAGTTGCATTGTTCAGTGTGAAAAGTTGAGTACTAAAGTCAAATATATTATAATACTTACTGTTACAAAAGTTGTAAACATGTAGATTGTTTTGAGAGAAATTACCTAGTGTTTTATACCAAAGGCAATAGCCTTCAAACCTGTGAATATGTCACATGGAACACTTTATATTACATATTTTGGGTTATCGAGTTAAAATTATAATTATATATACAAATTAAGTAACTACATGTTTTTGTTTTGTCTCCAACTATTACTCCAAAAGTCACATACAAATTATATGATATTTGGTATACCTCTGATTTGTGACCGTCTAGTATTGTGTGACTGCTGGGGAATCTAGTAATTTCCTTGTCGTTTATTAGCCACCGTATCAGACATATGCGAAATATCAAGTTGACCCAAACCGTTAAGGAATGTTAATAGCACTTGTAGTTGTATTGTGTACATGTACAGTTTTTAAAAAGTGTACATGTACATACATGTCTTATATTGTAGTTGTTTTGTGTCGGCTGCTATCGGCCATCGTAGGTTCTACACACTGTAGTTTCCAGTGTATGAGGAAAAGCACGTTGTATAAAGAGTGTTAGCCATACATTAAATCCCTCCCGTTGCAGATTTTGTCCTATACTCTTCGTCATAGATTATATGGCCCCTGCACGAAATATATCTCGCCCGTTACAGAATGTTATTCTTCCCCACGAATTTACCTCCCGACCTACAGTTACTCTACTAAATATAAAAATACTCTTCTATATTTGCATTTATCATTTTTTCCAGGTCGTGTTGTGGATTGTAAAAATGGCGGCGCGAAACACATACTCCGACGTTTCGTCATTCAAGTGCATGCTGTGTCTTCGGGATTGCATGGATCCTAGAGAATTACCATGCTACCACGCCTTCTGTTTCCTCTGTATCGAAAAATACATCCGAAATGAGCACGTGATCAGCCAGGAAAAGACGTACTTCCCCTGTCCTGCCTGTGACCATCCTGTTCTACCCAAGGACCACACGGCTCCTGCAAGTAAATGGGCAACCACTCTGCCTGTAAACGTCCCATTCCACAACCCAGGTTTACATGGCAGTATGTCAGAGGTGGCAAAGGTTTGTGACGCCTGTTTGAGGGACGACCAGGAGGTCACAGCGCATGTCTGGTGCAGAGAATGTATGGAAGCGATATGCAAGACGTGCGGTGATGCTCACAGGAAAAATAAAATGTCTTCAAAACACACCACTATCCCCTGGGAGGAGTACGCGCGCACCAGCTATAGCCCAGTGGTTAGTGTCAATAAAATCTGTCCTGAGCATGACGGGAAGCGGCTGGAACTGTTTTGTATAGACCATAACTCGCTCTGCTGTTCCATGTGTATCACTCTCTCCCACAGATCCTGTCAACGCTACAAAAGTATTGACAACATAGTCTCAAAGACGAAGCTTTATACCCAGCAGTTAGAATGGAAAAGAATAAAAGATGAGACAGGAAAACTAGTAAATGAAAACGAAAATAACAGGAAAAAGCTTGAACTAAGAAAACATGCACTTTTGGAAACCATGTCTGCAAACGTTCAAAGATCAAAGGATACGCTTGATGAGCTATTCACTAGATTTCAGGAAAATGTTGATCACGTGTTCAGATCGCAAAGTGAAGTCCTATGGGATCGCGAAAAATATGTGAAAGAGTTTTTCACAAATGTGGAAAACTGCAATACGTATATGGCTCTACTGGACACACAAGGGTCGAGCGTCCAGAGGTTTATAGGTAGGGAACAAACGATTTCCCAGATATCTAGCCACTTCCGGCGACTACATCACAAGGTCAAGGACATACACAACGATGTTGATCTTATACTTACTGTGAACGAAGGATTAGACAAAATCCTTCATGCTCTGACCAATTTAGGACGAGTTGATGTGTCGACGTCACAGTCCTCTTTGTCACAAGATGTGCTCACAAACATCAGGACACTGATCGATACTCTCAATGTGATGCCTACATCACCATCTTTAGCCGATACGTGGGCAGGCTCAGACATGCTCAGTGACGTCCAGCCAGTTCCGGTTCCGGTGGTTTCACCACCAACATCACCCGTATCACCGACTAAAACCTTGGACGTGCTTACAGCGAATCTGTCTCTGGTCAAGTCCGTTGCTTGTCTTGGTCTCGGAGGAGCTTACAAGATCCATTTGACTGGTGGCGTCTACATTGACGGAGAAGGTCCTATATTAACTGATTGTAAAAACAACCGTCTTGTGCTGTTTAACGAGACGTATGATTACATGGGCGATCACGTGTTAGAGGGCCAGCCTATTGACGTCACCCGAGGATGCAAGGCCAGGGAGGTACTGGTGGCTATGCACCTCAACAAGACGATACTGCGATGTAACATACAAGGTGGTGTCCTTACCACGGTCGACAAAATTAGTGTACCGGAGTTTACGTATGGCATAGCTGTCTTAGGCACCAGTATACTAACAGGCACCTTCAATGACGTGAAACTGCTTACTATTGAGGGCAGGGAACTCAAGTCGGTCCCGAAAACAGGGGACTGTGCTTACGTAGCGGCTTCAAACTCACAGCGGACGTTTTGTCACCGGGACGGTAACGCCATTGTTTGTCGGGCGCAGGATGGAACCGAGGCCTTCCGGTACGCATGTCGGGGCCTGCGGGAACCGCGTGGGATCGGTCTAGATAAGGATGGTAACATATACGTGTGTGTGTATGACCCCGGGAACATCCACCAGATCTCATGGGAGGGGTCAAGAACGAGAGTAATTCTGCCGAGACTAAACGGCATCGCCAAGCCCTGCGCCATAGTGGTGCACCCGCACAGACACGAACTGTTGGTCACATCACAAAAAGAGGATGTCGCATTTGAAGTGTACAAGTTCGATAGTAGTTAGGACCATTGTGATGAACAATATATTCTCCTTCAGCATCTGAACGGCATGTGATAACACCATTAGTATATGGGGGTACATTTAGTAACGAATTTCAATCAAACATATATTTACATTGACAGTGTGACATTTGAAATGTCGCAATATTAGTTTATTTTGTGTCCCTATTTAATTTTTGGGGGGATAAGAGCTTTGGTTTAGTGAAACTTTAAGTGTCTATGATTGCGTCAGCTGCACGTGTGCTGTTAATACTCAACTGTCATGGTTAATTCTGAACCAACACTTGTTGCTCAATAAGTAGATTAGAAAATAATAAGAATGGTCCATACAAATCCTATCAGGAATCGATACACGGCTTTGATGTGGTCGCCCCTGAGGTAATCTATTTGAACTGTTGGTGGCTATATGTGTTTTTTGAACATTGTCCCGTCATTAACCTATTTTCTGTTTTGAAGCGGACAAACGATATTTCATGATCAAAGGAATAAAAAATGGATGTTTCCACATTAGAAAACAGGGAAGACTCGTAATATACAAGGAATAGCAGTATTTTTCATTATCCTGGAACGATTCAATGTAAACAAGTTGCACCACATCTTGTTCAGGACATCTTAATTGATTAGAAATCGTCAACATATTGACTCGGTGTGTTTTCTCTCTCCTCAAAATTATTTCTTGGTAAATGTTCATTGATTAAACATCGTTAAAATATTAACTGTGTGTGTTTCCTCTCTCCTCCAACTTTTTGGATAAATATTTGTCGAAGGAAGTGGTTATATTAACATGTAGATGATAGTTTGTCCCGGCTCAAGGTCATTTAAACAAAAGGGCCTGAGGATCCATATGTTCTATAACATTTTATCCTAGCTCTTACTATAATACGGGTAGTCACGTGTTTATTGATTTTTCCTGTGTATTATATATAAATGGTTTAACGAGTGTAAATGGATATTTCATACAAAAAAGGACATATCTTAACCCTTTCACCCCTATGTAACTTTAGTAGACTCTACCATGCCTTTATATGGAGGAGTCCATTATGGTCTACAGTGGTGAAAGGGTTAAGAACCTGTGCAATTTGCTGAGCGAAAAAAATACAAAAGATCTTTTAGAAAAAGTTCAAAACAAAAGACGGGAAGCTCTTATGAACAATCATTGATACACACCTGTGTATATATTACGTAGGTGTTAGTTGTTCAGTTGAATATTATATTCGTATTGTAATACAGTATAACATGTATATGTTTGTAAAACAGATAAAAATGAAGGAACCTGGCATCATCTAAGTGTGATTGTATGTTTATAGGACTAGGAACCTCCACCAGGGCCCGTATTCATGAAACCGTTCTCATGCTCAAGCATTGATATTGTGCTCAAACCAACTTTCTTGTAACTCACTTAAATCATGTCAAACGATCAATTTAACGCCAAATGAAAACATTGAAAACAGTATTCGACTTAAAGTCTCTTCAAAGTTTTTTTCCAAATCATTGACAAAATAAATTTTTATTATCAATTTATAACCGGAACAAGAAATTAGGCTTGAGCACAAATTCCATGCTTGAGCATGTTTCATGAATACGGGCCCAGATCTCGTGCGAAAGGTTAAGAACGAGAGTTCTACCCACGCTGTGTTCCATAACTCTGCGCCATGTGTAATAGTGGCACACCTGTTCAGACAAACACTTCTCATGAAGAATAGGTCGGTGGAAAACTAGCTTTACATTTATTTAATAAACACGGTTGGTCATGTATAATGAAAAAATGTAAAGACAATTAGTGCTCAGTGTAACGACTTATATAAGATCCCGGATGTTTCCTTCCAAACACTTCCGGTACAAATTGCAATAGGTTTCAGATAGGAAACATGACTGTGCCAGCCATGCATGTTGGACATGTCCTGTCTGTTACCCTCCAAGTCTCTCGGATACAAATAATAAACACCAATCGTTGTGTTAAATGTTGTATTATTAGTCATCAAGGGTTAACATAGACGTGTGCCTAGCTCAAAGGCCTGATCTGGGACTGGCAAATAACATAGATACAGTGTATTATCATATCACATCAGTATCAGGTGCAAATAGGCATGAAATACAGTTCAGCATCCCCTGACCCCGACAGGTCATATATACTAAGCCTCATCTGAGATAAGACAGTTAATTCTATGGCGAGCACCGGCGCACTGCCAGCCAGCAATTAATGTTATACCTCTAAACTACGGGACAACAGGAAACTCTATAATTGAACATAAACATTGTCTCAATTAAAACATATGCGTCCAATTTCCTGTCCATTGTCTTTGCACACATGTGTGAATGAATTGTCATTTAATCCTTTATAATTTTTTGAAAGAATTTCTACTACAAAGTTTTGCAATGTCAGCACTAATTAACAGATAAATGTATGTTTACCACACCAGAGTATACAGATTACACTGCGGTAAATGTTCATGAACTTAGATGTCACTCAATACGCCATAATCCATCTGCGTTAGCATTGTTCATACCTATTTCGAAACAATACGGCTGCAACGGAAGTGCCCATCTCATCAGTCTCTGGTTTTTCTGTTTTGTTTTTTCTCCAACCAAATAAATGGGTTGTGGTCAGTCTCTACTGTAAAATGGACACCATTTAAGTAGTACCCAAATGTCTCTATGCTCCATACAATGGCTAAGCATTCCTTTTCAATTGTTGAGTAGTTTACTTCGAGCGGTAGTAATTTACGGCCTGCGTACGCGATAGGATGCTTATCATCATCGATTTTCTGGCTTAACACTCACTCCTCGAATGGTTGTATTGCTTGCCTCTGTTTGAAGATAGAATGGTTTATTAAAATCTGGGTTGGTGAGAACTGGCGCTTTCGTCAGTGCTTCCTTTAACTTTTTGAACGCGTTTACGCGACTTTCTGTCCAGACTGCTTTTGTCGGCTCCCTTGACTTCAACATCTCGGTTAGAGGCTCTGCAATGTGCGCGTAGTCTTTCGCGAACTTCCTATAGTATTTCAAGAAAAGATCTTATTCCTTTCTTTGACTCTGAAAGTGGAAATCTATCATTGCTTTTATTTTTCGTTCATCTGGTTTAACTGAACCACCATGACCAACAACATGGCCAAGGCAATATAGTTCCTCCTCGCCAAGTATACACTTTGGCGGTTTTACTGTCAACCCAGCCTCCTTCAATCGTTGGAGAACTGTACGTAAATGAGTCATGTGATCCTCCAATGTCTCGCTAAAAACTACAATGTCATCCATCAAAATATGAGACACCATTTGACAATCCAATCAACATCTTGTCCATCATGCGCGCGAATGTTGCTGGCGCGGTTTTCATACCGATAGGCATAACATGAAATTTGAATTGTCCGAACTCGGTGACAAATGCTGATTTCTACTGCGATTCCTCGGCTAGAGGTATTTGCCAGTAGCCCTTGGCTAAATCCATTGTGCTCAAGTACCTTGCTCGCCCAAGTTACTCAAAGATTTCATCTATGCGCGGAATAGGATATCCGTCAAACTGTGTGATATCGTTCAGCTTACGATAGTCAACACAAAGTCTGATTGATATGTCCGGTTTCTCCACGAGTACAACAGGTGTTGAATAAGGGTTCGCTGATGGAGATATTCGTCCCTTCTCCAACATTTCATCAATCAACTTTTTCACCTCCCCACGTTTTGACAGAGGGAATCTGTATGGTTGTTGTCTGATAGACTTATCACTTGTCGTTCTGATGGTTGATTTCCCGGGGTTTGGGTTGATAACATCTTGGAATTGTTCACACAATCCCCGTAATTCCATGCGCTGTGATTTGTTTAGCTTAACACCTAATTTCACATCTGTTATCTCATTAACATTGTCCGCAAAATCAACTTCAGAATCAGAAAGTTTTTCCGGTTTCTGTACGAATTCAATTTGAGGTACAGGTCTGTTGTATTTTTGGAGCAAATTTATGTGATACACAACTCGACCATGACGACCGCCCACGCTTATCTCGTAATTCACGTCATTTACCTTCCGTATGACACGATAAGGTCCCTTCCACTGAGCTACCATTTTGGAGCTGTCTGAGGGCAACAGCAACAAGACCTCATCACCAGGACGAAATTCCCTTTGCGTAGCGTTCTGGTCATACCACTGTTTGATCTTTTAATGACCAGTGTTTCTCGAACTGTATCACGAATTTCGGCTAGTCATTTGCGCATATTTACCACATGATCCACAACATTTTTCTGTATCTCATCTTCTCCTGTCACGGCCTTCTCTAAACTCTGGAATGGGCCACGGACTGGCCAACCGTTGGTGAGAAATCCGTTTCTTCATGAGAAACCTCTCGGTATGCAAACAATGCGTAGGGGAGTTAACAGTCCCATTCCTCTTGATTACTGGTAAACAATTTCTTTAACATTGCCTTCAAGGTGGCATGAAACCTCTCCACCTTACCGTTTGCCTGTGGGTGATACGGCGATGTAGTGGTCCCTTTCATACCTGTGATCTCATACAGGCCTTAATAGTGTTCCGAAGTGAAATTCGAATCCTAATCTGTTAAAATCACCTTTCGAAATCCAACACGAGAAAACATTTCAATAAGTGTGTCGGCCACCGTTCCAGCATCCACATTTCTCAGTGCAAAGGCTTCTGGTCATCGCGTAGCATTATCCATGCTAGTAAGGATAAAACGATTCCCTTTCTTTGATTTGGATAGTGGTCCTACTACGTCCTTTGGAATTTTGTAAAAGGGCTCAACCACTATCACTAAGCCGCTTTGCCACTTTCTGGCACACATCACAAGTGCTACAACACTTGGATATATCCTTAAATACACCTGGCCAGTAGAATGAGGCTAAAACACGCTCCTTAATTTTCTCAATTACCTGCGATTGCCCTCTCATGAGCCTACTCGATAACTTTTGATCTGATAATTTCTGGTAAAATAACCTGCACACCAGAACACACACCATCCGTTGATTCCCACTTTCTTTTAAGAATTCCGTTTTCCCAAAAGATGGCATTGAAATCATCTTCAACATCTTCCGGAGAATCAGCTGCCTTTCTCTTCAGATTAGCAAGTGAAACATCCATTTCCTGCATGTCTTCGAGAGTTTCGACATTGATTCTAGACACATCATAGACATGCGAAGTTGTGGTATCCTCGGACTCCTCTGTCGTGATCTCTGACCCTGGATCATCAACATTCTCCTTGGTAGTAACCTCACTGGTGAGTATATTAAGCTTACTGTCTCTGACGTGACCAACATCATCTAACTGACGTTGTTGTTCCCTTGTAGTTTACGGTCCATTTTGTCCATACCCAACCATGCCTCTGCGGCCAGGTCAAGCACTAACCCGACTTGGGCATGTCCCGTGTAGAAGGGCGTTTCCATGTCTACAACAGCCAACTTTGCTAAGAATGGCTATCCAATTGCTGTTTACAGCGTCTCTCGTTGACCCTCCAATACCCATTTTGGGTCGACCAAATCTTCCCGAATCAGTGTCATCACTGCACCGGTGTCCTTCACAAAACTTATATCTCTCCTGTTCACTTCACCTGGTATGTGAACAAGGCTTCCAGAACGTTGATTGACTAAAAATTTAATAACGTGGTTTTTGTTGTTCTTCGCACATATCTAGGCAATATGACCCATCTTAACATCCGACATTCTTCATTGAATCTTCAGACTATGTTTTCTTTATTTCTGACTTCGATGTTTCTACAAAAGCTTGACTAACCTGCGTTTGTTGTCTTGGCGTACTTCTGTCCGGGAATATGTAATCCTCCGCCGCTTCCACAACACTCCAAGATCCTTTGTTTCTGCGGATCCACTGTGCTTGTGACATCGGAAACGCACTGAGGAAATATTCTTCCTCTAACTTCCCTAGAATATCTTCTGATTCGTCCACAAATCTCAACATATACTGCCTCACTCTCGCCACGTGTCCTCTGTTTGTCTCTTTCTGTTGTTCTTGGACCTTGAGCATTTTAAAGTACTGGTACGGATTTTCCCATATCTTTCTAATAATGCTTTCGACAGTTCAATATATGAATTGTGCACTTAAGTGCACACCTCTGGAGCTTCACCAGTTAGTTAGCTTCTTAGCTGCAGCATGTTCGTCTCCTGGGTCCACCCAGTTTGATTTGATACAGCCTCCAACTCTGTAAGATACGAAACTATATCTACATCTGCTTGATAATTGTACGGCTGAAGTTAAACTTTGCATGGTACAGTGTTGTCGGTCTTACTCTCTAATCTTAATTTTTCAAGTTCTAATTCCATCATTTTCTGTCTGATTTCTGTTTCCATTTTTTCATGCTCTTTTTGGTGTTTTCTCTCTTCAGCTTCAAGTTCTGCGTCACGTTGTTCTTTTTCAAATTGCGCGTCACGTTGTTCTTTTTCAAACTGTGCGTCACGTTGTTCTTTTTCAAACTGCGCGTCACGTTGTTCTTTTTCAAACTGCGCCTCATTTTGTTCTTTTTCAGGCACGTTGTTTTTCAAACTGAATTTTTCTCTCTTCTGATTCTCGGTCCGCTTCATGTTGGAGTCTTTCTCTTCCAATCTGAATCTTCTCTTGTTCCACTTCTGCTTGAAGTTCCAACTTCCTTATCCCTAACTTCGACTGTGATGCAGACATTTTCTGAGCTGCATCGACAGTTTACTGTCCTTCTCCTGCTCCTGTGGGCATATTTCCTCTGAACTGTTATCAAATGCGTTATATTATAATAACGGAGTCCCTCACGTGATAAGATCCCACACCGCTGCCACCAGTTTGTTACCCTCCAAGTCTCTCGGATACAAATAATAAACGCCAGCAGTTTGTTACCCTCCAAGTCTCTCGGATACAAATAATAAACACCAATCGTTGTGTTAAATGTTGTATTAGTCCTCAAGGGTTAACAAAGACGTGCCAAGCTCAAAGGCCTGATATGGGACTGCCAAATAACATAGATACAGTGTAATATAATATCACATCATTATCAGGTGCAAATAGACAGGAAATACAGTTCAGCATCCCCTGACCCCGACAGGTCATATACTAAGCCTTATCTGACATAAGACAAGTAGTTCTATGGCCAGCACCGGTGCACTGACAGCCAGCAATTAATTTCATACCTCTAAACTACGGGAAACTCTATAATTGAACAGAAACATTGTCTCAATTACACTTGGTCATTTATTTTATCTCAACAGTATGAATACTAACTCATACTTACATGATGTATGAACACCAGGTCATACTTACATGATGTATGAATACCAGGTCATACTTACATGATGTATGAATACCAGGTCATACTTACATGATGTAT